>VOPJ01014360.1:0-87588 GCA_014673585.1 Semibalanus balanoides
TTGCGGCGGCGAATTTTGCACTGCATGTCGTGATTCCCGTGCCGCGATGTTGTATGTAGGTACAGTGTGTCGAGTCGTGGTTACGAGTTCACACCATTGGCACTGCTGTGAGTTGAAGTCATGGTATTGAGAGGTATCTCAGCACTCGGGAGGGAGATTGCAGTGGTGATGCAAGACGCTTTCTCTCTGCTGCTCCGCTTCCTTCTGCGGAGTTGGGACTGTGGTAAACTCACCCGGCAAAGTGCAGTCGGTGTAAGAGAGCAGGTCCGAACCCAGACGTATGACAATATCTTTAAAAAATGACGGGATTCAAAGATCCCCAGGATCCAGACCGGGATCGTGTGAGATCCCGAATCATTTTGGAGGATTTTGTCAAAACGACCCTACATGGACTTTGGATAATTTATCTAAAATTTGAGCGGGATAATAGAGGTCCTGGATTTCCTCTCCGATTAAGTTTTAGATCCTTGCCAAGTGATGAACATTTAATTAAACCTATATAAGTGACGGTTGAAACGGGAGACATCAGACAGTAAGGGCAAATTGCCCAATAGGCCTATATCCTTGGAAACGTTCAGTAGTATTCCTTTGAATGTTGCAGGGTGAAAATCGGGTTAAAAATGCCCCCCAAGTCCAACATTTTCGGATTTTGACATTACGCCTACGGGCGATGCATGGAAATAATCGACTTCAAAGTGTATCTGTCTTCCTCCCCCCCCCCTTCCAACTTTCGGAAGGTGGCGATGCCCTTGCATAGATCGGCCAATGTCACTTTCGACCATTACTTCCTTCCATTTTCATAAACATTGTCAAGGACTCACTTGTCGTTAGAAGGTAGGTAGGTAGGCATTTTGGCTTTGCACACTTCTCTTCACACGTGGACATGTGATACTCTCATCCTATATATTTCACAAGTCGACAATATAAATAGGCCACCACCACCTCGCCCGCCCTCCCCCCCGTCGCCCCACCCCCCCCGCCCCGCCCCCGCCCCGACACCACCCCCCAACCCCTGCCCCTCACAGTCAAACGTTGTTTCCGCGGTATCCAACACAACGAAAATTGTTTGTATAAGAGGCTAAAATAACGTTGAATACATGGGGCTGCCAGTTGATATAAAAAGTAATGAAAGTCGTGTGAATGGTGATCTTGCACGTTAAAGTACACCCACACCGTTGGTCGAATGAACAGTGCTAGCATAACGCGTCATATGCATTTAACATAAGGGGCGGTGCTCATTACATGCACACTATCAGTCCATTATGCATAATATCATTTAACGAGTGCGAACTTCTGTGACAGCTACATATACGAACTAAATCCCCAAACGGCCGGCAGATTCAAGAAACCCCGTGTTGGGGTACACAGTCTGTGCCACTGTTTCCTCTCGAAGCATCTTTTTTGCTTTTGTTTATCTGGGGTCTCTCAGGGCGCGTCACTGCTATGGGTCACTCTTGCGCCATTGTCTTCGAGAACTCACCAGGACGCATTGTGAGGCTTGGACAGTAACACAGCACCCCCATCACTAACCCATTCATATTCAGAAAAATAGAGAGAAACTTAGGCGAAGCAAACTGAAAGGGCAAGAGATATAAAATGGCCGTCTTAAAACACCAACCCCTTCCTAGCCCTTTATCTTTGGGTCTTTATGCTCTGCGGGATCGCTCACTGCCCCCCACCTGATCACCAATAGTCACCCCAGTCAATAACCCCGCCCCCACCTTCGCCCCCCACAGCCACCCCCCAAGCCACTCCCTAGATTAAAGTAAGTAACGGAGGTCACAAAAAATCGTACTCATCCTATACATATTTTTAAAATCTATCGTATATCTTAGGATGTGAGGGAACTAGACAGTCGCGTGGAATTTCCAAGATTATTCAACAGCTAAAAACCACACAAATCACAGCCTATTTTACGCAAACACTGCCGAGCTGTCAATCAAAGCGGGTATGTAAATCTCACTACACCCTTATACACCAGTAAGCACGGCGCGGCCCGTGTATATGTTTGGCGCGTATCCGTGGGCGAGTTTGCAAAGGACAATGCATGTGAATTTCACACGGCCGGCAAGTACGTTTCTGAAGATACAAAAAGAGCGTGTGCGGCAACGGTGTACATCAGCACTTGCAGACGCGCAGCTAGCAAAGACCCTGACCTTGCTGGACAAAGCGGCAGTGGAAGAAGAGGTCTCTAAAACACACCGCAAATTCAGAACAACAACACCCGCCGCATCGGCCACGCTTGCGGCAAGCGTTTTGCTGACATCACATCTTGGCAACACCCCCTCACCGGCGCGCGCCGAGCGACACAAGTGAGCACAAGTAAACTACAGGATCCCGCTTCTGGTTTCAAAACAAGAGCATGGGTGAATGGGCTTCTTTCAGTAAAGAGTGCGCGTCGTTCAATTAGAACCGCTGGCTGGTTGGGGAAGTTCTAGCTTCTCAACAGCGTCCCATCCAGCCCCCGGTCGTGGGATGGCCGGCAGCGCGCCTAATATTCATCATTTTTTCCCATATACACCAGAATGGTATGAGGAGGCGGCCTCTCGCGCTCACACGTCGTAACCAGCGTAGAAGCGGCCATCTTACTCGTCTGATACTCGCTACAGTCAGCTGATCCCTGTCTACAAAGCAGATCTTGTTGAATTTAGAACCAAATCACTAATACCTAACGGCACTAAAAATAGACGCCAGTCGGAGAGCGAAACCGTTCGGATGTATGCCTGATAGCGCCCACGTGTAACAGATGAGGCCATTTCTGCCTGGCGGGGCCGGCTGAAGGCCACGTTATATCGGTCTCGGCGGGAGGTGATGGTCCGTTTGTCCGCCGGCCGGAGCCTCTCCAGGGGAGATGTCCGGCTAACTTTCACCGCACCCGACACCGCCCTCCGAGCCGGACCTGCCTGGCCTTCTCATGAATCACTCCCATCCCCATGCCCTCCTGTCCCACTCGTCCTACAAGTAGGTACACAGGTCAGCACCTCGGATCATTTCACAGTACCGGGCCTGTTTGTCATACCGCCTTTTCGGTCACTGCGAACTGATAGGGAAAAAGCGGCAACAAATTTCCGCTACACCTAAATGTAATCAATCTCTTATCTAAATTGTAAATCTGTTACAATTTTTTTAATCAAACCTTTTCTTGTTAAATCGAACTCTATATATTCTTTAATTTGTTATCTTTGTTTTCGGTATTTTCTGCGTTATCATGAGCATAGGCATAGACTTCTTCATTATTATGGAGTATGGTATATGGATATATATGGATACCATACTCCATACCTATGTAGTATGGAGTATGGTATGGAGAAGTCTATGGCATAGGCTATTTGGATATAACTTTTAACGAACTTTATATGTTTTAATCGAACTTAAGCTTTTTTAAATTGCATGACATCTTTAATAAGTCTAATTTCAGCGTTATGTATTAAACTTAAAACGGTTTACTTAACGCAAAAACTGCTCAATTTATCCGATGACCACAACATCACGAAGAAGATGTTCAATCATCAAAATTCTTAACAGCTTTATTGTCGGGTAAAAACTCAACACATAAGTCAACGAGAAGGAGAGTTTTTTTTTCATCGACTATATAATATCTCTTTCGACAGGTCGGCGTAACGTGATAATCCCAATGCGCAACATATGCTGATCCATCTTCTTGTGATCTCCCCCACCGAAGAGAATGTCAACGAGTGCGTGCGCAACAGACGTCTCCCAGATACGATACCGTATGGCAAGGGACTCCCAATCAGCGGGATGAAGCCACATCGGCGAGGTGGAGTCACTGCTTCCTGTACCAGCTGTCGGGGTTCGATCCCGTCTCTAGTAGCACATAACGTTGTCACAACGTAATGACAACGTTGGCAATGTCAGGACAACGATCATACGGCGTAATTACGTCATGACAACGTTGTCACAACGTCGTGAAAGAAATGTGGTCGGGTCTTACGAACAAGCTCTTGTGTGGTCGCCGCAGACGCCGCTATACCTCGAAGCACAGTGGGGCCACTTTTTGGGGGAACTGAGTGAACACTCTGGGCGGCAATGTCCGCGGCAGCTGGGCTGTCGTAAAACACAAATAACATCATTGTTGTTGTTATTAACAACAACAACAGTTATTTCCAGTACACTTTAGTTCCGGCAGCCTTCTATGTCGCCACGGAAACTGTCAGAAGTTTCCGGCCTGTTTTTGTCTGATTTCTTGCTCACTGGTAGTTTGTGGGTGGCCAGACCAGCGGTTATGTGTTATGGGCGGCGCCACCAAAGTCCAGGTGAGGAGAAATCTTCATAGCCAATGATCGCACTTGTTTCCATGATTGGAGAATGATTGGAAAGTGTTATTTACGTCAAAACGATTCTTAATCATGTGAATCAAACCTCACGTGTTTGTACTGCATTTCCAGGCATGTATTGTGGTGGAGCCTATTCCGAAATAAAATGTGATTTTAATCTACACAGGGCACTGCCGATGGTGTCAAGGTCAGCTGAACATATAGTTTGTACAACTCACAACTCACTAGTTCCTTGATGAAGATTAAGCAGCGATGCTTACACAAGGTTCGTTACGCAAGTTACCCAGCGCGAGACGTGATGATGATGGTGTTTTGCGCAACATGAAGCATTGCCCGTCCATATCATCACTATATCCAGCTATACATATACTAAATTACAGCATGTCACGTGACTAGTGATGTAAGTACCTGCTGTCGGTGTGGTCCCATCACTAATGTGATTATGTGAATGTCCCGCATTCGGCTGAGAAAGACGTCTTTCTTCACAACAATGTACGTATGTCCTTGAAAGGCTAGCAGAGGCGCAGTCAGCGGGCAGAGGGGGCACGTGCCCCCCCCCCCCCATTTGACCGACTTTTACACTAAAATGTATCGGCGACGTCCCTGTTTGGGACTATTTAGGGGCCCCGCAAAATATAGTGGTCTAAATCCGGGGTAATATTTTTCACGACATTTTTTCGGAGGGGGGCTCTTTGCCGAGGGGGACCCCTGGGGATGCCGTGCCCCCTTGCCGAAGATCTGGCTGAGCCCCTGAAGTCTAGCCTTTTACTTAGTCCAAGTCATAGATAACTGTAGGTACGCAACGTAGATACAAATACCTATAATGTAGTATTATATAGTCTACTTGTAAGCATGGCAACTGTGACGGGGGCGTCCTTATGAAAAATGCAGTCGGAGCACCGGTAAGCACCAATCATCATCCTCATACCAGTACTATTCCCAAGTACTCATTTTTGTTTGCGAGAACAAACATGGTAAAAACGGTTCCTAATCAGACTTTTACTAAAATGCTTCTAGTTCAGAAGGAGCCAAGAAATTCATAGTACAACAGCTTACTATATTCTGTATGTAGTCACACAAACTGATCAAATATATCAAAATCGCGTAAAAGCGGGAATTGTTCTTCTGTAGTGAATATTTATGACTATTATGAATCATATCTCTTAGCCTGAAACCATTTCTGACACTAAAATTACCTTCACATCCGCAGGCACGTGGCCAGGATTTTGCTCAGGGGGGGGGCCACGTCGAAAAAATCACATTTTGCTCCTCAGCCATATGCTGCTGACCGGGAGGGGGGTCGCGTTTTCAGAGAATCTCATTCTATCTAGTGTGAATTTATTTCGCTCAGGGGGGCATGGCCCCGTGCCCCCCCCCTTGGCTACGTCCCTGCACATCCGACGATAAACTGTGACCAATCCTTGGATGTACCCAATATACCCATATCCGTCGCGTTTTCTCAGGCTCCGGTCCGTGTTTCGCCTCTTCGACCGCCGGCTGTTACGGGAGGTGGGCCGTCATAACGGTCTCGTGTGAGCCTCCGCACGGCCGCCGCGCCGGGGGCGGCCGAGATTCGTGTGTAGTGTGTATCCACACCACGCTGCACTGAGTTGCCAGTCATCGCCAGTCATGAGCGCGAACTCCAGCTGAAGCGGCCGTGAGGTAACGCTCTGTCTGATCCAGGGGCGCCGGAACTGTCCGAAAGTTGGGGGGGGGGGGGAGGCATTCTGAAGTCGATTTTTTCCATGCAACGCCATAGGCGTAATGTTAAAATCTGACAATGTTAGGGGTTGGCTGCCCTCTCTGCCCCCCGGTTCCTGTGTCCTTGGTCAGATCTCTAGGTTAACGGAACGCTGAGCAGGTGATGGGTTTACGAGGTCTCGATCATCCCACTAGCGGATCAAACGGCAAACAATATTAAAGCAAATATAATGTTTTTAGTTTTGTAAACAAAAAGGTTGGGGCTTAGGCCCTTGCAGGCCCGAACCGTCTTGTGTGGCTAATTTCATATCTGCTAGTGTTGCCTTGCCCGACTTTCATCTCTTCTCTGCAGCGTCTGCATCTGAACGGTTTATTGGGGTTGTTGGGCGCGCCGACTACTAAGGTCAATTTGCGCCCAGCATCTGAACGGTGTCCGGTCATTAAACTAACGGCGATCGTTGGCGGGGCGTACCGGTCGAAGACCCGTGACATACCGGCAGGCTCCGCACCGCTGACCCCTTCACAGCCAGTCTGGAGGCTGACAAAGACGTCGCTGCAATGGCCAACTAGCGCGGCGACATGTTCGAGGACAGTGCGGCGACATGTTCGAGGACAGTGCGGCGACATGTTCGAGGAGGGACGTCATTTTCTGGAAATGATTGCGACGGCCCCAGCGCTAACTTTATATATTGTAGTGTCATTATTACCATGCAACGGCATAGGCCTAACGTTGAAATGTGAAATTGTTGGTATAGGGCCCTGTCCCTGCCAGGCCTATAGAGAAAGACACCCATGTGTTCGAGGACGCTGAGCGCCGAATACCAAGGACCCCGCTGAAGAGCCAACGGTCCGGACAGGAACGAAGGCAACATGATGGCAAGAACCCGCAGCAGAATGGTGTTAAGTTTTGATCTCTTTCGAGACTTACGGCTGTTTGCTATGGACGTGTATGATATTGCTAAAGGGTTGAACTCTGCGCTTTTGAGCATAACTCCTGCAGCTGCGGCCGGCTCACGACAGCGGTAGCTGGTGCTGTGAAGTAAAAATGCCAACAGAAACTCTCGTTCGACTCCCACACATCGCTCTTCCGAAAACGGCGTTTGGCCGACCAATGATCTCGCAATTTATGACCGATTTGAAGTCGGTCGATCTCTAGCCGATAAATAAACCTTGCTTAATTGCGTTCCACCGAACACCCCGCCGCTATCACTAGCTAACCGAACACATAACCGCTATCAAACCGCTATCACTAGCTCTGCACGGTACGAGTGTTCACATCTCGAACATTGGCCTCTTTCCATACATAATCCGTGATGCAATCCCTGGCCTGAGCCTGATTACACACAGCCTACGCCCTGCAATAATTGCCCGTAGGGCGCACTTCGCGTCTCCCCAATACGACACGCCTGCCACTACACCTTTTCTTAATGCGAATCGGCGTCTGTTCAGCTTAATTTGGCATATCTCATTTAAACCGACAGCAGACATGACTGTTTGGCATATATGCATCTCACATCGGCGTAACACACTCCCGCGGCAAAGGGCATTACAAATTGACGGTGCACCGTGCGCTGTCAATGTTTAATGCTCTTTGACGCGGGAGTGAGTTACGCCGATCTGAGATGCATATATGCCAAACAGTCATGTCTGCTGTCGTTTTAAATGCTAAATGCCGAATTGAGTTCAGCATTAAAAAAGCATTACAAATCGACAGTGCACGGTGCACTGTCGATCACTGTTGATTACTTCGATCGGCGCCTGTTCAGTGAACAGGCGCCGATTCGGATTAAGAAAAGGTGTAGTTAACTTCTCTGTGTCGAGCTGGGCCTCTGTAGCTCGTTGGCGGGACAGCCACGTCTACCACTAGCTCACCTATCTGTGTCGAGCTGGGCCTCTGTAGCTCGGTGGCGGGACAGCCACGCCTGCCACTAGCTCACCTATCTGTGTCGAGCTGGGCCTCTGTAGCTCGGTGGCGGGACAGCCACGTCTACCACTAGCTCACCTATCTGTGTCGAGCTGGGCCTCTGTAGCTCGGTGGCGGGACGCCTCGTGGTGCTCCTCCGAATTCGATCCGTGCCGCTCCTCAATCGATCCCACCTTGCGGCGGTGGTAGAACTCGCCACTGGGCTCGTTTGGCAGCAGGGATCGCACGTACAAGCCGACACTGAGGATAGTGCAGCCGACCAGCAGAGCCAGGGGCAGCAGGCGGCGCAGGTCGCGCGGCAGACGGCGCGAGGCCAGCATTGTCACTGGCGAGTCACGCAGCGTCACAAATGTGCTGCAGCTCGTCACACTACGCCGCGAAACGTCACTGTCGCCGGCAGCCGCGTCACGTCACTTTAAACCGCGTCGACAGGCAGCGCGGACGTCTCCATTAACCTTGACGCACTTTTTGCGGCGCCGACTCGTGCCACCCTCGCGCAAAAACGTTGGCCGGCGTGCGCGTGCTACGCTGAACCTCCCACGACCTGCTGAGGAGCTCCCCGCACCTAGTAACAGGCCACACACCGACACCGGCGACCGGCACACCTCACACCACGTGACCGTAACAGGCCGTGGGCGGCAGCCGGCACAGGGTGCTAAGGCGGCAGGGTGCTAACTCAGCGAGCACCGCTAGTCGACTGGCGCTCTGTCGGTCGGCCGAGCAGCGGCGCCGCTCCGCTGTCCGTCTTCGCCGCCGGCGCGCCGCGTTCGTTCAACCCCGCGGGCAGGACGGCCAGCGCACATGGTAGGTTCAGCCATGGTAGGTGACAGGTGTACTATTGTAACGGGGACGGGGCGGGGAGGGAGACGCGGTGATTTGAACACTGGGGAAGGAAGACGACGCGGCGAATGAATCTGAGGGGAGGAACGTGTCGTGCAGCAGCCACTGCACAGTGGGGCCTTCTCCCGATTAGCCGGAATTAATTAATGACGGCCAAGCTGTCATCCGCAGTAAAACCAGCTGCAGCATATCGGCAGAGGAATCAATTGCGCATGTTTTGAGAGCAACAAAAAATAAAATAGTGGGGTTCGAAAATGGGGCACCGCCTCTGCTGAGCCGATTTTTTCAAAATTTTGACAAAACACGCGCAATTCAGTTTTAGGATAAATCACAAAATTTCAAGACGCTAGGCGTAACGGTTTAGAAGCGAGCAAGCGACAACCAACGGGGTTCTGCCCCGCAGGGGAATAGGCTTTAACCCTGCTGTATTGGGCCTCAACATCAACCTCATCATCAAATTGCTGTAGCAGGTCAAAGGGGCGGAGTGGGGCGCAGTTTCTGGGTGGAGCAGCATCAGAACCATTTTTCAAACGACACGCTGGCATGTGTCTCGAAGCGTGATTCGCCGTCAAACTTTATCATCAAAGTTACATTTACATATTACATGTTATTTCATGCACTTCGCAACAAACTTCAGGTTCGATCGCACTTTACATATGCTTACCAAGGTTAACAGAGTAAACCGATGCCAGATTCGAAAAATTCAGATATTTTTGGTTCCGGGCACTGCAGTTTGAAAGGAAAATATCAACCTTCATATTTGTCATTTCGGCAGGCTACGGGGCGAAAGGCCCCACTGAGCACTGGTGAATCCAGGGCTCTGTCAACCAGGGACGTATTTATAAATCCACCAAGGGGGACCAAGCCCTCAAGGGGCGCCAAACCCACACATGAGGGCGCCGTCGGCGAAAGATGTTGTTGAGCGGGGGAAGGGGGAAAGTTCCGATAAATTTCCGAGGATGCTCTCCCGGCTAGCACATACCTCCAATGTCGACCTCCGATGCACCTCTGAGGGCGCCATCCTACATAGCTCTAAAGGTATAACCGCCGATACAACTTCGAAATCGCTCTCCCACACGCCTCCAAAGGCGCGCTCGCGATACATTTTTCAGAAGGCGCCCTCCCACATACCTCCGTGAAGGGCACAACCTACGGAGTGGCGCACCTACATAGCTGTCTAAAGGTATAACCGCCGTATCAACTTCGAAATCGCTCTCCCACACCGCCTGGCCAAGGCGGCCCTCCGATACAACTTCAGAAGGCGCGCTCCACCATACCTCCGGAAGCACCTACTGAGGGCGCCATCCTACATAACTCTAAAGGTATAACGCCGATAACAACTTCCAAATCGCTCTTTCCACTGACGCCTTCCAAAGGCGCCCTCCGAGTACACTTCAGAGGCGGCCCTCCCACTATACCTCGAAGGCACCTACTTGTAGTGGGCGCATCTAATAGGCTCTAAAGGTATAACCGCCATATGCAACTTCGAAATCGCTCTCCCACACGCCTCCCAAAGACGCCCTCCATACATCTTCAGAGGCGCCCTCCAACATACCTCCGAAGGCACCCTACTGAGGGCGCCATCCTACATAACTCTAAAGGTATAACCGCCGATACAACTTTGAAGTCGCCCTCCCACACGCCTCCAAAGGCGCCCTCCGATACACTTCAGAAGGCGCCCTCCCACATACCTCCGAAGGCACCCTACGATACATCTCGACTACGGGTCACGTGTTCTATAGGCCTGGTAAGGGCAAGCCCCACCAATAATGTCAAATTTTAACATTAGACCTAAGGCGTTGCATTGTGATGATGATGATGATGATGATTGGGGCTTTAGGCGTTGCATTGTAAGAATTACTTAATATTTAAAGTTAGCATTGGATCTGGTGGCGGCGGGGCTGGTGAACTTCACGCTATGCGAATCTTTTCATAGAAAACTATCGCCCCGCTGTTCTTCGAAGGCAGCTCGTACACCAATTAGGCGTCGTTCAGCGGCACCCTCGTTGAGACCGGAGGCGGCAGTCGTCGCGCTGTGATGTAATTTCGCCCAATCCGAGGTGAGATGCGCGCCTCACATTCCCCAGATGAGAGTGCCGGTCCACACTGTCTACGGAGTAATGCCGCCCACATTCAGTGAAGTGCGCCGCCCGTTCCACATTCCAGGCTGGTCACATTCCAGTGAAGATGGCGCTCCCTGGTTTCGTCGGGATGTAACGCTCGTAGGGAGGTCTCGTGCGCAAAGAATAATGTACTGGAGGGTCGCCTTTTTGAGTGTGTCAGACAGTGGTTGACGCCCCGCCTGCCCGGCACGTGACGGCCAGTCCCGTGGTGTCGACGGGTCGTGGGGTACTAGGCGTCAGAGGAGCGTCTTGTGTCGCGGGGTACAGGACGTCACACGGTAACGTCGGAGGTCCGTCGGTCGGACACCGGGCGCTGCGCACAGAACTGGTGAGTCTCCGGCTCGCTGAGCCGACTGCCGCCCAGTGGTGCTCCCCGTGGCGCTATGGCTATAACTATGACTGAGACCCGAGTCTGGCCAGTGTTTGATTAGACTTGTGACTGATAAGCATTTTTGGCCAAGCGTAATTGCCCAGAAAAAACGTCTGCTGACGCGGGGGCGGTGACGTCACCAGCCCCTGTCTCGCAGAGGAGACGAGGGTCAGAGCTCTTTGAGGTGAAGGTCAACAGGGTCAGACGCTGGGAAACTTCACGTGAAACACCGTAAACTTAGCTCTGCCTGCTGCCACGTGAGACGAGTTTCCTTTCCACGATATGACCACCTCTAACGTGTTACGTAACAATGTTGGCTCAAGCATCCATTCGTCATGATCGTCACGCTATCTTTTGCTGTTAGGTGGTCGATATTAGGGCAAACACCAATTATGCATTGTTTCTCTACTTAAATTAAGTGTTATTTAAATGTGCACGTCCGTTTTGATGCCAGCTTAGCTGATCGCTCAATCCAATCCGCGGCGGTGGTTTACACTGCCCGGCCCAGCTTCTGTGGTGGGTTGACACAGGCCGCAATGTCCATCGTCACTGGCGGCAGTCGGTGGTCAGGTGACCTGAGCGGCAGGTCAGGTGACCTGGTTGTCAGGTCAGTGGCCGGCCGGCGGACGGGTCACGTGAGCGTCCTGGATGACCCGCCGGCTGCTGGCCCCTCTCTCTCTCTCTCTCTCTCTCCCTCCGGCGGATCAATACGATGCCTGCAGCCTGCCGGTCGGCTCGAGGCTGCTCAGGGCAGCTCAGCTGGCGGCAGCTCAGGGCAGCTCAGCTGGCGGCCGATCGGGACAGCTCAGCTGGCGGCCGATCGGGACAGCTCAGCTGGCGGCCGATCGGGACAGCTCCAGCTGGCGGCGATCGTGGGCAGCTCAGTGGCAGCATCAGAGGCGGCCCGATCGGCAGCTCAGCGGCGGCCGATCGTGCTTTTAGGGGCAGCTCAGGGCAGCTCAGCTTGGCGGCCCGATCGCGGACATTCTCAGCTGGGCGGCCGATCGGGGCAGCTCAGGGGCAGCTCGAGCTGGCGGCCGATCGGGTACAGCTCAGCTGGCGGCGCGACGGCGATAGCAGCTCAGGGCAGCTTCAGCTGGCGGCCGATCGGGACAGCTTCAGGTTGGCGCCGATCGGGGACAGGCTCAGCTGGCGGCCGATCGGGGGCAGCTCAGGGCAGCTCAGCGTGGCGGCGAATCGGGACAGCTCAGCTGGCGGCCGATCGGGACAGCTCAGCTGGCTGGGCCGATCGGGGAACAGCTCAGCTGGCGGCCGGATCGGTACAGCTCAGCTGGCGGCGATCGTTGGGCAGCTTCAGGCAGCTAAACAGCTTGGCGGCCGATCCGGGACAGCTCAGCTGGCGGCCGTTCGGACAGCTCAGCTGGCGGCCGATCGGGCATTGCTCAGCTGGCGGCCGATCGCGATCAGCTAACAGCTGGCGGCGATCGGGTTACAGCTCAGCTTGGCGGCCGATCAGGATTCAGGTCAGCTGGCGGGCCGATTCGGGGACAGCTCAGCTGGCTGGCCGATCGGACAGCTCAGCTGGCGCCGTTCGGGAAGCTCAGCTGGCGGCCGATCGGGACAGCTCAGCTGGCGGCCGATCGGGGCAGCTCAGCTGGCGGCCGATCGGGACAGCTCAGCTGGCTGCCGATCGGGACAGCTCAGCTGGCGGCAGATCGGGACAGCTCAGCTGGCGGCCGATCGGGACAGCTCAGCTGGCGGCCGATCGGGACAGCTTAGCTGGCGGTCGACTGATCGGCGTCACTTCCTCCGGCCTCCGCGCGGCCTCCAACGATTACCCAGCGGTAATCAGGCCAAGTAGGCGCTGTCCAGTGTCCAGCTGCCCCCCGCCCCTGAACTGCTGCCTACTTTGTCCCCCTCCCTCCTAGTTACGGCGCGCGGCTCCCTTGGGAGTGTTTCCACCGAGCCACGCTGCTGGAATCGACCGAGCTGTCAATGCTGTGTGCTCCGAACGATGGCAGACAACTACGACAGCACACAGCCGTCACCCGGGCCCAATCTTACCACAGCCCAATCTTACCAAGTGCCGTGAATGGCGTCAATGCGTCACTGCCATCTGCGGCGAAATTAAAATTTCCATGGATTTAGTATCAAAGAATAGGGAAAACGCTGAATATTTCCGTGATTATTGCATTTTTAGATAAAGCTGGCACTCAGGTAAAAGCTGTTATTATTTTTATGCATTCATTTCATGGCGTATAAAAGCTGAAGAAGCACTTAAAAACAGACACTTTCAAAGGAAATTGGGTTAATGAATCAGCTATTACGTAACGCGGACATCTTTGTGGCAAGTATCTAAATACTAGTTCAATGCTTATCTATGCCCCAAGTACCCAATCAAGACCATATATGGGCATTTGGGGGGATTGCAGTCAGCTGTTTGTGGGGCGATGGGGGATTGCACTAAAAGGAGGGTTGGTAAGATTGGGCCCCGGAGACGTATCAATGATGTGCCATTGATGTGGCACTGTTTCTGCTTTGATGCGTCTCAGTACGATATCGGCTTTGACCGTTCTCAATGCTGACTTCTCCGCTGACCTGGGACGGTGACGCCCTGGAGCAGGACGGTGTCTCCGTGTCGTCGAATGGTGCCGCAGCACGGATAATGACCGGGTGGTTTGTGTACGTGGTCGCGTGCTGTTGGCGTTGGACGAGGAGCGGCCGTCCTGCCTTTGCGTGGCTTTCTGCGCAAACTGACGCAAGATATAACTGCATCATGTCCAAACGATCAGGCCCAGCCGGCGCTGGGCCATGCTGTGCTTTTCATAGATTACAGCCGAGCCATGTACTGCTGTTTTGTAGAGTCTCGTGGTGCTGTTTTGTAGAGAACAGCCGGACCATTTCATGCTGTTTTTGTCCCGTCACGTGCTGGTGTTATGTAGAGCACAAGTCGGCCATACCGTGTTATTTTCTAGCCTTATCGTGCCGTTCCCCAGCCGTATCGTGCCGTTCTCGAGCCGTATCGTGCCGTTCTCGAGCCGTATCGTGCCGTTCTCGAGCCGTATCGTGCGGTTCTCCGTAGCCGCTCATCCGTGTCCTTCTCTCGTGGCGCGCGGAGCGGTATCGTGCCGTCTCTTCGACGTCGTTGCGGCTGGCTCGTTCTATCCTGGAGCCGTATCGGTGCCATGGCTTCGAGGTCGTTTTGGTCCCGCTGTCTTAGGCGAGCCGATCGTGGCCGTTCTCGATTCGCCCGGGGTTATCCGTTAGCTGGGTCGTTCTTCTGGAGCGGAGGCCCGTAGATTGTCGCCTCGTTCTTGTTCGCGAGACTGTAAGATTTTTCGCTGCGTTACCGTCGGCGAGGCCGTGATGGTGGCGTGGTATCCGCGTTACGCGCCGTGGCGTTGGATCTTGTTAGGCCGTTTATCCGAGCCGCATATCGTGCGTCTCGAGAAGGTCGGCCGTTCTCGAGCCGTATCGTGCCGTTCTCGAGCCGTATCGTGCCGTTCTCGAGCCGTATCGTGGCGGTGCGTGTCGTCGGTGGCGTGTCGAGCGGTCGTTTCAGGCTGTTAGTCGGCAGTAGTTTATGTGGGGACTGGCGCGGCGCCAGTAGTTAAGCTCAGTACAGCTCGCACACCGAGCCGCTACTGCCGGGCGGAGCTGCTACACTGTGACCTTGGCATCGAGGCGACCTTCACAACGCGCCAGGACGCTGGCCGGTCACACCGCTCCGGGACGTTGGCCGGTCACACCGCCCCGGGACGTTGGCCGGTCACACCGCCCCGGGACGCTGGCCGGTCACACCGCCCCGGGACGTTGGCAGGTCACACCCTTTTTAATTTTGACTGCCTAAAATATAAGTGAAGTTGCACAAACGGAAACTTTATAAAGCAATATGCATTATGCATAAATATTGTTAAAGGGATTATACGGGTTTTTCCCAAAATAATTGAGTTACATAGTAAAACGTACTTATAAGCGGTGGTGAAGGCGGCGCACGGTGTGCTTTCTTTTTCTGGAAATCGTCATTCTCTCTTACGGTGAAGGACGTTGGTCAAAGTGCTCGGTGATGGGCTGAGTTCGTACTTTTTGCAGTACTTGCTGAGGTTAGACAGCCGTTCTCTTACTTACGCCCCGGCCTATGCGCCGCCCAAAGGATAGAAGATATTAAAAAGTGGTGGAGCAGGTATCCCGGATCAAGTACTCGTTATCAGATAACAAGTCTTGAATATGTCAAAGTTTTAACGCTGATAAATTGCTGAAATAATGGATTAAAATGCGCAACGGGTCACTCTCATATGTCTTAAAGCGTGTTTTAAGCACAGTACAACTGGCAAAGAGTGCCGATTTCTCTTTTCAAGGACGGTGGAACTTGGTATGATCCTTTAATAGTTATTCTCAGGATTGAGTGTGAGTATTATATTTCATTTTGGTGGTGTCGTCAGTAGAGGTCTCCGCGAGACGGAGGGATGTAGTGTAATTGCTGTCAGCAGTGTGGATCCGTTTCTTTGTAAGACCAGGAGATTGCTTAACTTGATAATGGCTTAGCGCCGAAGGAGCTGTGTGGCCTATGATTGAGGTAGTATACGTCTGTTTTTCGAAATATTAAGAGCTATACGTTCTGACCGATGCGTATACGGTGGAATCATTATTTCCTACTTAGCTGCTATCCCTTTAATGTGGGCATGAGGGACGGATGCACTTGCAGGTACCGGTCGCAAAATTAGGAACGAGTTCCCTATTTGCGTTTTTGCAAGGGCTTGTAAGAATTGCAATTTGCGAATTATTACACGACGGGCGCCGGAGGTGTCGCGCTGTGGGCGTGATTGCTCTTTAGGCGCTGGAGGGTGTATGATTTGCGTTGTTCGGGTTTTAAAATCGGTATTAAGTGAGGCGGGGCCCCTGACCGGTCGACCCGCGTGGCGACGGCTTCTTCGAGAAGCTCATATGCACGTTTCGCATTATCCGCAGTCCGGATGGTGATCCAGGGCGGGGTGGTGATGGGGTGGTGAGTAAGGCGGGCATGCGGCCAAGTCAATCCCTGGGTTTTCTACCTCTTAGTGGCACGGTGTGTGGGCTGTGACTCATTTTGTGGGTGGTGGCTGGAGGACTAAGCTTAGAGTCACTACTTGCGCGCGTGCGCGGTGGCGCTATCGGTGTGTTCTGCGGCCGGGTGTCTTGAAATGGTGTTTTGTCGGCTGGATAATTGGGTACATCGGCACGGCTGGGCTGATTGTGTTATAATTTGGTGTGTGGTTAGGGACCCCTCACCTGCAGCTTTTACACTAGTCAGGGGTGGGGTGCCTCTGCACGTGCGCACGTGCACACCCCTATTCTATATCTCAGGAACGGCTGAACCGATTATGTTCCAATTTGGTGTGTGGTTGGGGACCCCTCAGCTACCACTTTCCCACAAGTCAAGGGTAGGGTACTTCTGCACGTGCGTCTGCGCACGTGCACACCCCTATTATATATCTCAGGAATGGCTGAACCGATTGTGTTCGAATTTGGTGTGTGGTGTGAAACCTGTCAGCCGCCGCCTTTCCACAAGTCAGGGGTGGGGTAGCTCTGCACGTGTGCACGTGCACACCCCTTTTATATATCTCAGGAACGGCTGAGCTCATTGTGTTCAAATTTGGTGTGTGATTAGGGACCTTTTAGCCGCCACTTTTCCACAAGTCAGGGATGGGTGCCTCTACACGTGCGCACGTGCGCACCTTTTTTGTATCTAAGAAATTACTTGCCCGATTGAGTTGAAATTCTCCATACACTTCCTTCGCGATTGCTCATTAATCGCCAACTACGGCGCTTTACTGGTGTTTATGAATGTGTAAATAAAATATATGGCTAGCAAAATGCTCACACTTTCCGTAAAACAAGTTTGAACAGTCGTAACAATGACAAAATAAGCACCAGCACGCTTCAACCTTAGGGGGTCGCTAATCGACATGCCTCCCCTAAATCTTACACCATTGACATTGATGAGTATGTGAGTTTAAAGCATAACATACGTGCGTTCTTATATTTTAGTACCACAAAACGTGAAATGGCATTAGCAAAATCCACAAGATCCCACGAAAAACTGATTTTCCAGGATCCAGGATCCCCAGGATTGCACTATGTTTTTCTTCTCCAGGATCCAAGATGCATAAGATCCCTAAAAAATCCAGGATCCAAGATCCACATGATCCCACGACAAAATGATCCTGCGAGATCCAGGATCCTGTATCCCGGATTTTTGTTTATCTTTGGTCATGTCTGGTTCACTGGCCTATCTTCGGTATGCTGGCGGGTACGGAGATACGCGGAAGGGTCTGGAACTACACGTGTATAGGCGGTGGTGGTCTGGAATGGTTTACTCGGAAATCTGTCAGCAGAGCGGAAATAGATGCGCGTCACACAACCGTCTCTATTTATGTGTAATGGCTGGGCGCCGCCGGCCCGCCCCCTGCCCCCCGCCCCCTGCTGACGTCGGCAGTGTCTCGGGTCGGAGTCGTTTTTGTGCCCCGGGGCCGGCCTTTAATACGTGCGTACCAATGACCTGGGTCAAGGCACGCAGCCGGATCTATTCCCGACGCTGCTGGCGTGCCTCCAGTTTGTGTGGGCGGTGTCATCTGAGCGTACCTGCTGAGGTGCTGCGCCGCTGAGCTGTCGGCGCTGTCGGCCGCCGGCGGCGAGGGTAGGGTCGTCGTCTCAGGTGGCGCTGCGGCAGCTCCAGGAAGCTCCGCTCCGCTGGCAGCCGCCGCAGCACGCAACCACCACGTGAATGCCGCCGGCTGGCAGCGTCACCGGTCACGTGATCTTCCGAGCACATGACTGGGTGACTGGGCCGGGGCGGCGCGGGCGGGCCCGGCCGGTATGCCCGGCTCTGTCAGTCTGTGTCTGTCAGTGTCTGTTGGTGGTCGGCGGTCAGTGAAGGGGAGACCGGCCGGTTGTCTGTCAGCGGCTCGGCTGCTCCCGTAGCAGTAGTGGTGTTAGGTTACATCGTACGACCTGGTGGTCCCAGTCACGCTACGGTGTGTGTTGTGGAGCGGAGGACGGCACGGGTTTAATTCACGTGACTTAAGGCCTTACGCGGACACGCAATAGGTCGTTCTGAAGCTGAACCAAACAGCAGTTTGGGAAGTTCAGATCTGTGCAGTAGCTGGCATTCTCCACTGCTTCTGCTGCTGATACACTGAGTGAGTATCTGAGGAGGCGTTCTTCACTGGAGCTGAGTATTGGCCCGATACTGGCCTGCCTCCGGCTCTGTCCCTCCTGGGAACGGTACCGTTCTGTTACTGAGGGCCGGTCTGTACTGGGCTGACGTGGCTGCTCCGTTCCTGGGAACGGTACCGTTCTGTTACTGAGGGCCGGTCTGTACTGGGCTGACGTGGCTGCTCCGTTCCAGGGAACGGTACCGTTCTGTTACTGAGGGCCGGTCTGTACTGGGCTGACCTGGCTCACCTGTCGACCCTGCGTCTCTCCAGCCGATTGGCTGGGTGCTTCGCCTCGCTCTCTTCTGGCTGGCTTGTCTCCCAGTTACGCCGACTGCTGTGTATGTGTGTGGGAATTTGTGTGTGTTGTTGCGTGTGTTTGTGTGCGCGGCGCCGGTTGCGGGGAAAGTCCGGCTAGCGCTCCGTGTCCGGCCGGCAGTCTGTGTCCGGCCGGCAGTCTTCCGGCCGCTCTCCGGCAGCTGGTGTGTGGTCTGCCGCCACGGGGCGGTGTCTGGCACTCAGTGGCGCCAGTGGCTTGTTTTCCTGTCTGAGGTCGACCGGCTGCGGGTCTCCATTCGCCGTGTAAAGGTCATGGTTAACGGCGGTGACGGCCGTAGTGGAGGGCGTGGCACGGAGCCAGGTACGACCGGCGGGCTGCGGTCCCGGTCGGCGCTGACGGGCCTGTAGTGGTAACGGGCCTGGCCAGCGCTGCCTGTAGTGGTGACGGGCCTGGCCAGCGCTGCCTGTAGTGGTGACGGGCCTGGCCAGCGCTGCCTGTAGTGGTAACGGGCCTGGCCAGCGCTGCCTGTAGTGGTAACGGGCCTGGCAGCGCTCCTGTTAGTGGTAACGGGCCCTGGCCCAGCGTGCATGTAAGTGGTGACGGGCCTGGCCAGAGCTGCCTGTAGTGGTGACGGGCCTGGCCAGCGCTGCCTGTAGTGGGTGACGGGCCTGGCCAGCGCTGCCTGTAGTGGTAACGGCTGGCCAGCGCTGTCTGTAAGTGGTGACGGGCCTGGCAGCGCTGCTGCAGTGGTGACGGGCCTGGCCACCGCGCTGCCTGTTAGTGGGTAACGGGCCTGGCCAGCGCTGCCTGTAGTGGTAACGGGCCTGGCCAGCGCTGCCTGTAGTGGTAACGGGCCGTGACTGAGGAGCCCATCTCGTCCCGCCTCGCTCTGTCTCGTCCCGTCCGTCGCGGCTCATCTGGTCATGTTTCGGCCGGTCTGCCGCCTCTGACCGCCGTGTCACTGTCGCCTCTGACCGCTGTTTCGGTGAGAGACGAGGCCCGTTCTGAGCCGTGGTTGGCCCGGCGGGAGCTAGCGGGGTGGTTTGCTCTGTTCAGGGCCAGCGCTGCCGCCTGTGGAACGCGTGTCACAGCTGTGGAACGCGTGTCACAGCTGTGGAACGCGTGTCACAGCTGTGGAACGCGTGTCACAGCCATGGAACGCGTGTCACAGCTGTGGAACGCGTGTCACAGCTGTGGAACGCGTGTCTCGGCTGCGTGTCACAGCTGTTGGACGTGCGGTTTCTTCCCGCTGAGCTGTTGGCGTGTGGGACGTGGGTGGCCGATCGACTGACTTGTGAGTGGCCGATTGACTGCGGTTGCCGTGTTTAAGGGAACAAAACAATCTGCTGACTGACCGGCTCTCTCTGAACCAGTAGGGTTCAATGGCCGTCCGGCTCTCCGTGAACCAGCAGGGTTCAATGGCCGTGGTGGAGCGGCGCCGGCCGCCGGTGCTCCCGGCATAATCACAGTAATTATCTGCCCTGCGTTTTCGAACTGTTCGGTCGGGATGGAGATTGCGTGCCGTCAGGCGGGCAGGCGGTCGGGCCGAGTGAAGACCGCGAGGCCAGCCTTTAGCAGCGGCCGGCGTCAGCTTCTCAGGACCTGAGTAGTTGGTTACGGAGCCGACCGTAACACACTACCGTGACTGCATGACATCGATCCACGTGATGTCGGCACACCAGCTGCGTATGCGTTCATCGCTCACCATCACTGGGACGGCTGGAAGCAGGACTTCAAACCAGTGCCAATGGATTGGAAGTTTTCTGTCGGGCCGCTTAGAAATTGGATCCCGAGATTCGAATGTCTGCATGTCACTTATTTTATCTGCCGCAAATCATATCGGTCAAACATTTACTGTTCGTAGACATTTACGAGCCATCATTTCGTATTCAATATAGAGGTTTTTGGATACCGCTTAATTCCTACTTACTAACTTCCTTCTATCCCCCCGCCCCCTGAAGCTCCATTTTCGTTACCTTCGGTGCCACCGACTCGTATTCGTAAGAGCTGTTTATTCACGTGGCAGCGGTCACTTGGGCCGCTCCCAGTCCCCGGCTCGTGACCTCTGACCTCACAACACTGGCGCTGTGTTGGTCAACACCGCGGCGTAAATCCCAGAGTCCCCGGCCGCCGATACATAGCTGAGACTGCTGTCTTTGGCCGTTGACCAGTGACCCCTGCGCTGACCGTATTCTGCTCGGCCCGCCCACTGTTGATGTTTAGATCGGAACTTAGCGGGGCCTCCAGGCGTCCGGCCGCTGGCACAAGGTCTGGCAACAGGCCGCCAGCTCTTGCGAAATAAATCGGAATTTGAATCGCCTGCGATCTAGTTCTGGAACATGTGACCCATGTCATGTGTTCTGAGTTAGGTGACTGCCTGCGATGTTCTGCCCGTGACGTGGTATTGGTGATACGTGTTGTCTAGTTCTGAGACATGTGACTCAAGATGCCATGTGTTCTAAGACAGGTGACTGCCTGCGATGTTCTGCCCGTGACGGGGTATTGGTGATACGTGTTGTNTCCCTGCTCCCTGCTCCCTGCTCCCTGCTCCCTGCTCCCTGCTCCCTGCTCCCTGCTCCCTGTGCCCTGTGCTCTGTAGCTGACCCTGCCCTCTCCCTGCGGTTTCAGAGCGGCGGGCGCCGGAGCGGCCGGCGGCCAACATGGGTCCACAGTCTGGCAGGCGCGACTGGCGGCCCTTCCTCTACGGTGGCGTGTCGTCCTGCTTCGCCGAGTGCTGTGAGTTCAGTAATACCTAGTACTGATATCACTGATAGGTAGGTCACACTGTCGCTGTAACCCGGATGTCCGCTTGAGTTAATATAAACCTAGTTACTGATACCACACCTGATTAGTTAGCCCGCTGTCGTCGAGTGCTGTGAGTATACCTAGTACTGATATCACTGATAGGTAGCCCGCTGTCGTCGAGTTCTGTCAACACATAACGTCCGGCCTGAGGAGCCTTAAACGAACTGTGTGGCAGACGTGCTTTCTGCACCTCTGATAAATAAGCCAGACGTTTGACTACCTCTTTTTGGTCGGTCAATGGGGACCCTCGCGTACATTACTGGGTGACTATTGTTAAGGCTGAAACACAACACATTTTGTGTCTCGCAGGCAAATCGCGTCCCGCAGGCAATCGCGTCTTGCATCTGGGCCGTCTCGTTAAAAAATCTAGTCTCGCACACAAATCGTGTGGAAAAGTTGACCTAGAGTCAACTCTCTCGCGCGCGAGATGTCGCCGCGAGACCCGCGATTCGAGTGCGATATATTGCTGCGAGTTCGCAGCAGAGCTGCGAGGTACGAGACGAGACGTGAGCAGAAAGTGTTGCGTGTATTTCAATGGGAGATGCGATTTGCGTGCGAGGGAGCTGTGTTTCAGCCTTTATAAGAAACTTCCAAGTCTCTGTTGGCCTCTTCTATCGCGTTGCTGTAGCCTATAACAAGACGGCGGATCGCACTGCTTTGGGGGTTCAGCGCGTCTCCGGGCTCCTCCTGATTGTCTCCGGACTGGAGGGCCGTGTAGTTACCATGTATGTGCCTGTACTGTACTGTATACCAGTCCCGCCCTGCAACACTGCCTGGCAACTTAACCCTCGCCCTACAGGGGCCTGGCAGACCCCCTCCTCCTGAGGCTCGGATTGAATGTCATGCGACGCATCGTGCTGGAATTTTCAGTAACTAAGTTAACAACAATTATACGTATCCTATTACAATTTGAAGTTTATACGATTATTATACCGTCACCTATGACCTTTTCGTCATGGTGATGTCAGACCACAATGGGCCGTTTACCTGATCCCAAAGGTCAACAGTTGACCTAGATGCTCAAATAGGGATACCTTTGGATTCTCCTTATGACAGGCTACTCGTTACCGTTTACGGTGTCTCTCTATCATCCGTTCGTAAGCTATACTAAGCGCTATAATCATGCTAATTTTTGGACGTGTTCGATCTTAGATCATTCACTTGACTTGGAAGGTCATCCGTTGACCTGAAACCTAAAAGTCGTATACTGTTAGATTCCTCTCGTGACAGGCAACATGCTGGTTCTTACTGCATTGCTTCATGTTGCTTGGCTTGAAAGTTAACAAGGGAGGGGAAGGGGGGGGGGCTGAAGCCCCCCCCCTCCCGTAGGGCGAAGGGGGGAAATGTTCTCGTAGGGCGAGGGTTAAATCGCCAATTGCAGCCTATAAAGGCACGTTATACCTGCTGTTCCGAGTGTTCATACGCGGCTATGTGTTCCGCGGAAATACATCCAGCGACAGGCTCATTGCGCAACATCGCTTAACGGAATCTGTGGTTCAGATATGCTTTGCGTTGTGCAATGTTTGCGCACGGATTGATCGCGGAGGAATGCTGGTGATGATCAGATACAACGTCATAAAAAGCAAACAATCATTGCTAATAAATCATTGTGTTTTGACGCATGTTTTTACTATACACGACCCAAATCCAGTCATTTAATACTCCATCTTCTTACGCAACTGGTTCTCTCGAATAGGATGCTGTTGAAGGGTAGGTATTGCCGTATTGTAGCATCAGCAGTGAGTCTCTAGGCTTGGATTCGATGACGCATCAAACAAACGCTTACTGTTGCGCCTCTCCATTCACCGATTTTTATATATATAGCCTTCTGACTCATGACTTTGAAGGATCAGAATGCA
The DNA here is from genome assembly GCA_014673585.1 of Semibalanus balanoides. NCBI lineage: Eukaryota > Metazoa > Arthropoda > Thecostraca > Balanomorpha > Balanidae > Semibalanus > Semibalanus balanoides. Next base: position 23,352 of record VOPJ01014360.1, read on the forward strand.
ACACAAACCATCGATCTGACTTGCCATGACCACATTGTGACCTGGGTAACTATAACGGCATTGTGACCTGGGTATCTATGACGGAAATGTGACCTGGGGAACTATGACGTCATTGTGACCGGGTAACGTGGCTGACGTGGGGTTTCGATTATAATACGCGCATATTTTGAAAGAAAATACACTTCGTTTTAACACACACGCTGTTCAATAGAACCCCCAATTTAATACGCCTCCTCTGTTATCAGCTCGGGTCCAGCATTTCGCTGATGTGTCTGGTGGTGAGCGGGCGGAGCGGCATTTGTTATAATGACCAGGTACTGCCGTCCGTGCCGGGGACCGTATTGCTATTGTATTGTTACTAATTCTGACCAATCCACATGTCTGGGCTATTCGAGGTCATCGTCATATAGGAATATAAAAGTGAACAATACAAGCACACACTTACACGCACAGTGGCTGAAAGTATAGTGGTTAAAAGTATGTAATACAGTGGTTAAAAGTATGTAAATGTCATTAACGACGTTCGAAACACGATGCAAAATAGTATGAATATGAATAGAACAACGCAACATGGCTAAAAGTATTTGTAAAAAATGTGAGACACGAGTTCAATCTAAAAACAAAAAGCCATAAAAGAAGAGCGCTAAAATAAGCATACAATGACTGCTAAGAGAGGATGGTTCTTCATTATCACCAATGACGCTAAGAACTATGCGCCACTTTTCTTACAAATGATTTAAAAGACCTGACATCGACTGTTCCAACATAACACTTATGGACACACGCACTGTTGTACACTGTACAGCTAACTAGATCTATATATGAACGATCGTTTGCCATGATTTGTACGAGGTTTCGCGAGAGCTTGGTGTGTAGACTGACGTGTTTTTCGGCTGACCAGTTCATGATTAAAGCGATAGCGAGATGATAACACAGCAGGACGTCCTGATTATATGAACTTGTGTGACTTGTCGAGATCACAATAATCGACAAACTGTCTGGAGTTGAGCCAGCCAAGTCAGTAAGTACGTCTGGGATATGGTCGTACCGTCCCCGCCGCAGCTGACCTTTCTGAATGTTACATGAGCGTGTCCTGGTCGTGGTAATGTGCCCCGAGGCCGGGCTGCACTTCCTGCTGATCAGACCACAGCTATGTGGTGATATACTGACAGCGGCCAGGGCTCGCTGTATGATGGAGCCCGCACCGGGTTGTCGGCGCGGTGTGACGGGGAATTATTTATGAAGCGTGGACGCGGCTGTTGCAAGCTGGAGTATATGATAAGGAGAGAGTGTCGCGCTTATATTTCATAACTTCGCTCTCTTAACTCTCCATGCCAAATATTTAGTGTTTAGTTTTCCTCCTTACCTTCGACTGTCTTGCATCACAAATGCACGACTTCTGTTGAGGTGTGACCATGTGCTGTCACCTGTTGTGTTCACTATCCGATGTTGATATGACTCCCCTCCAATCCTCTGCTGAACGCGCTGCACCGCCGCGGTATTAACAACGTCCGCCTGTTTCAGGCACTTTTCCGATCGACACCACCAAGATCCGTCTGCAGGTTCAGGGACAGCGGGTACACGGCCTGTGCGAGCTGCGCTACCGCGGCATGAGACACGCGCTGGTGCGCATCAGCCGCGAGGAGGGACTGCGTGCCCTGTACAGGGGGTGAGTGAGTACTGAGCGCTGCAACCGTCTGGGTGCTGCGAGTGACCAGTAATCAGTGACCATTTCATACAATGCATTATTTCCCATCCTTTTTAACATTGTAATCAAGAATGTTCGTCGTTGCAATGGTTGTGATACTCAACTTCATTCAACTCGAGTGCGGCGACCATTATTTTTGTCATCACCAGCCATCGTCGGGTCATTAATATGTGCTGTTTATCATTCTGGGTCGGTATTGCTACCGAGCGCCGGCCCAGTCTGTCATGGTGTAATTATTCGTTTTGCTGCGCCATTACCTGGTTTTAGTCCCCTCAATAGTCCAGTGCTACGTAATGGAAGGATTAATCATTTTGGCCTCATTGGACAAGTCATGATATGATGGATTTTTCCATCGTCTTTGCTTCCATCCCTGCTACCTTAGTAGACTCGCGAGTGATATTTCCCCTGATCTCTTGTATACTAAAAGTATACATCATGTGTGTCCGAGAAGCCTCCTGTCTACGATTGGGTATTGACAAGGTAGCCTAAAACGTGCTGCAGCCAAGGTTTGTGCCGTAGATGTGCACCAGCCCAGCTGTATATCTGTAGCTCGGCTCGTCTGCTGAAGTAACCAGCAGGTTCCTGGGTCCCCCGGTGCACTGGATCTCCCGGGGTGCACTGGATCTCCCGGGGTGCACTGGATCTCCCGTGGTGCACTAGGTCCCCGAGGTGCACTGGGTCCCCCGGGGTCCCTCGGGGTGCACTGGGTCCTCGATTCACTGGATCCCCCGGTGCACTGGGTCCCCCGGTGCACTGGGTCCCCCGGAGTGCACTGGATCCCCCGGTGCACCTGATGACCGGTGGAGCCAGGAGGGGTTGTTGTCGCCTGTTTAACCGCCGTGTAACGATCGCTACACGACGGTCACCTGAACTGCGACCGAGCTGGCCGGCACGGCACGGCACGGCACGGCACGGCACGGCACGGCACGGCGACTGATTGGTGGCATTGCAATATGCCGCAGCCTGTTCCCTGCCCCTGCCCCAACCTGTTCTGGCTTCCGGTATTGACCTGACCTAGCTCCCGGCAGGCAGGAACAATAGGCCATTGTTGGCCACATGTGTTCACGGGGGACTCTGTTGAGCGCACAGGCGGCTTGAAGCACAGACTTCTTGAAACTTACCTTGCTCAGCAACGCCTGTTTTTTACCCGCATTTCCTGTGCCACTGGTACCAGACTGTTTGTGAGACATGCGTCGGTGTCTGTGACTTATCCTCTTGAGTATGTGACTTTGACCTTTCTGTGACATATTCACCCGTCTGTGACCCGTCTGTGACCCGTCTGTGACCCGCCTGTGACCCGCCTGTGACCCGCCTGTGACCCGTCTGTGACCCGTCTGTGACCCGTCTGTGACCCGTCTGTGACCCGTCTGTGACCCGTCTGTGACCCGTCTTGACCCGTCTGTGACCGCGTCTGTTGACCCGTCTGTGCACCCGTCTGACCTCGTCTGTGGACCCGTTCTTGGACCTCTGTGACCCGTCTGTGACCCGTCTGTGACCCGTCTGTAGACCGTCTGTGACCCGTCTGTGACCCGTCTTGTGAACCTCGTCTGTGACCCGTCTGATGAAACCCGTCTGTGACCGTCTGTGCACCCGCTGTGACCGCCTGTACCCGCCTGTGACGCCGCCGTGACCCGTCTTGCTGACCCGTCTGTAGACCCGTCTGTGACCCGTCGTTGACCTGTTGATGTCCGTCTGACGGTCTGATTTGTGCCGTCTGCCCACAGCATCACCCCAGCAGTGCTGCGCCAGTCCACGTACGGCACCATCAAGTTCGGCGTCTACTTCACGATGAAGGGTATCGTGTGTCCGAACCCGGCCGACGAGACGCTGCTCTCCAACGTCTGCTGCGGCATCGTCGCCGGTGAGGAGGCCAGAGCGGTGGGGTCATGGCCTGACAGGTCACCGGGTCACGTCACGGCCCGACAGGTCACCGGGTCACCGGGTCACGGTCTGAACAGGGTTCACCGGTCACGGGTCTGATCAGGTCACCGGGTTCACGTTTTTTCTGGACAAAGGGGTCTCCAAAAAAAAAAAACCCGGGGTTTCCCCAAACGGGGGGCCCCGACAGGTTCACCGGGCACGGCCGCACAGTCACCGGTCACGGTCCGACAGATCACCGGGTCACGCCCGACATGGTCACCGGGTCACGGCCGAATTGCGTCACCGGTCACGGCCCGGAAGGTCACCGGGTCACTGGTCCGACAGGTCACCGGGTCACGGTCCGACAGTCACCGGGTCACGGTCCGTACAGGTCACTTCTGTCACGGGTCTGAACTTAGGTCAACCGGTTGTCACGGTCGACATGTCACCGGGCAACGGTTTCTGACAGGTCACCTTGGTCACGGTCCACAGGTCACTGACAGGTCACCTGGGTCACGGCGCACCCGACAGGTCACCGGGTTCACGGTCTTCTGACATCACCGTTGGTCACGGCCCGACAGGTCACGGGTCACGGTTCCGACAGGTCACCGGGTCAACGGTCCGACAGGTTCACCGGGTCACGGTCCGACAGTCCACCTGGGTCACTTGGTCTGAACAGCGTCAACCGGGTCACGGTTCTGTGACAGGTTCACCGTGGTCACGTGTCCGACAGCGTAACCTGGTCACGGTCTGATACAGGTCACTGGTCACGGTCCGACAGGGTCACTGACAGGTCACGGGTCACGTCTTCCCGACATTGGTCACCTGGTCAACGTCCACAGGTCATCTGACTAGGTCACCGGGTACGCGTCGGACAGGTCACCGGCACGGTCTGACAGGTCACTGGGTTAAACACGGTCTGACAGGTCACCGGTCACGGTCTGACAGGTCACTCCTGGGTCGACGGTTCTGACAGCGTCACTGGGTCAACCGGTCTGGACAGGTCACCGGTCAACCGTCACGGCCGACAGGTCACCCGGGTCAGGTCCGACAAAGTTCACTGACAGGTCACCGGGTCACGTCACGGCCCGACTAGGGTACCGGTCACGGTTTTCCGACAAGTCACTGACAAGTCACCGGGTCATCGTCACGGCCCGACAGTCACCGTGTCACCGGGTCCACGGTCTACAGGTCATCCGGGTCCACGTATGGGTACTCACTCTGGGCACTCAGGTACCGTGAAATGAGGTCACTCAGGTCGCTTATCAGCGGGATCAATTGGAGGGTGGAGGACGTTTCTATCATAACATTTGAAGTGCCATTGTCTGTAATACGTTATTCAGGAGAATGTCCGGCAGGTATGTCTTCACGCTTTGACAATTTATGATTCAGCTAGATGGCCTTGTGGCGAGGGTCGACATGTCCCAGCAATGCTTTATTCAAAGGCGCGTCGGGAATACATCGTTCCTCACTCGCCGCTTTTCATTGCAACGAAATGCGCTATTCTTTGAAATACGCATGGTTGAATGTAGGATTTTGTACCGCTCCAATAGTTGATTAAACGTGGTTTGAATTATTGTCGAATATATGGGGTGTGAGATCTGATCTGATGTGACGCAAAATATAAGGAATTCGATGCCCTGGAATGGTACCTTGCTCCGTCATTCTCAACGAATATTGCATTTCATAGCAATGAGAAGCGGCGAGCGAGGAAGGACATATCACTGACGCGCCTTTGAATAAAACATTGCTGGGAAATGTCAACCCTTGCCCGAGGCCATCTATCTGAATCATAAATTGTCAAAGCGTGAAGGCATGCAGTGAATATTGGACAACAGTGTATATTGGACATACTTGCCAGGACCAGTCATCAAATGCAAAATGTCCAATATCTACTGACTGTTTGTCTAGCGTCCGCTGTTTTCAGTCGTTTCCCCGCCTGTTTTCAGTCGTTTCCCCGCCTGTTTTCAGTCCGGTTTCCCCGCCTGTTTTCAGTCGTTTCCCCGCCTGTTTTCGTCCGGTTTCCCCGCCTGTTTTCGTCCGGTTTCCCCGCCTGTTTCGGTCGGTTTCCCCGCCTGTTTTCGTCCGTTTTCCCCGCCTGTTTGGTCGGTTTCCCCGCCTGTTTTCGTCCGTTTTCTCCCCCCTGTTTTCGTCCGGTTTCTCCCCCCTGTTTTCGTCCGGTTTCTCCCCCTATTTTCGGCCGGTTTCCCCGCCTATTTTCGGCCGGTTTCCCCGCCTGTTTTCAGTCGTTTCCCCGCCTGTTTTCGGCCGGTTTCCCCGCCTGTTTTCGGCCGGTTTCCCCGCCTGTTTACATAGCAGAGTGGCAGTACGTGTGCTGGTTACCTGGCTCGGCGTCCGTAACTCTGTCGGCCGGCAGCGGCGGCTCCCCAGACAGCTGGATCGATCTGCCGGTGGGCGGCCACTGTGTGCCGGGCTGAAGGCCGCGGTCAATGCTAACTAGGTACCGCTGCACCCGGGCTCGCGCCACAGCCCAGTCTGATTATACGACGCAACAGAGCCCAGTCTGATTATACGACGATTGACGGTAGTGACTGATGACAATCCGATGCCAACTGCGCACCCGGTATTTACATATTGACGTAATGGTGCGCGGCGGCGATTCCGCCTGCATCGCCCTGTCTCCGGGGTGGCTCCGGGGAGGCTTCAGTTGTCATGTAAGGCGCGGCTGTACAAGGTCGTGACGTCACGTGATCGTGACGTCATCGCCCTGTCTCCGGGGTGGCTGTCTCCGGAGGCGTCAGTTGTCATGTTAAGGCGCGGCTGTACAAGGTCGTGACGTCACGTGATCGTGATGTCATGTGACGGTGACGTCTCGTTTCCGTGGCATCACGGTATGCTGACGTGTCTGTGTGCTCTCTCGGCTTCAGGCGTGGTATCGAGCTCGATCGCCAACCCGACGGACGTGCTGAAGGTGCGGATGCAGGCCGCCAACGACTCGGTGCGGCAGAAGGGCATGCTGCGCTGCTTCGCCGATATCTACCAGCAGGAGGGCGTCCGCGGCCTGTGGCGGGTGAGGACCTGTGGTGACGATGTCATCAAATCGTAAATGTGTAGATATTGAGTACTAATCGAGCCCAAATCATGAATGAAATCTTGTTATGCTTAATGGTGTCAAATTTGAAATCAGCGTCACAAAATGTGCTAGAAATTGCCAGAAGCCAACCAAAGTCATCTGAGGTAATCAAAGGTCAGTGACCTCGGTTGACCTCGTAAAAGGTCGATCGAGGTCCCAATCTCAGTGGAAATCACAACTGTCACCTGGAAACAACTGTGCATATGCGTCTGAACAACACACACTCGGAAACTGCACAAGCTACAAGGATTGATGCTACGGGACGCTATTTGCGCCTGACATTACCTTAAGAAACAGGTCAAATGTCACGGGTCATGGAAGTTGTAAGTTCGAAATTTTCAGAGTATATGTCAAATTATTTGAAAGTAGGGTACTGGAAATTTAATCGCAATCGGTTGATATTGCGTGTTATTCCCGAAAAACCGAGGGGGTGGCATCTCCCCTGCACTGGCGAGAGTTAAATGTTGTGCATATCTCTGATACAGTGGTAGCCTGTGGCTCACATTGTCGTTTGTTTTACTTCGGTCGATTGGTTCCGTTCAAATCTCTACTCACCGTTTCAATGTACCAGTCACATGTGCGGTGTGATAGTGCTGTTCGGCCGGTCTATCAGCGACTTTATAACCGCTCAGCTGGGCGCTGCTTTCCTGTTGTTTCGGTGGTCGCTGCAGTTCTGCCCCTGTCTTAAACCATGTGTCACTGGTCAGTGTTCCAGTGTTCTAGAACTGGAAATTTTGGGTGTAAAACGACACCCTACAAGGAATAATATTTCACTCCTTTTCGCCCAATTTGGAGGGTTGTTTTCCACTCTTTTTTCACTTTCAGATTATTTTTCGTTCCTTCTTTAATATGCGATTTTTTTATCGAGTTTTGTTTGATAGTAAGACGTGTAAATTTTTGAAAAAGGTGTTTTAGAGATATCATTTTCCACTTTTTTCTGATTTTCATTTTGAATTTTCCATTGCACACTGTCTCTAAAGCAATGCTAGGTCACTGCAGTGTCCACTGTACTGACTGCGCAGCTCTGCTGTTCCCAGGGGGTCGGCCCCACCGCGCAGCGCGCCGCAGTCATTGTCGGCGTCGAGCTGCCGCTCTATGACTTCTTCAAGCGCTACTTCATCCAGAACGACATCGTCGGCGACTCCGTCAGCAACCACTTCGCGTAAGTGCCCCAGCCGACCGCCTGGCGGCGCTAGTGTCGCTAGGTTGGGCGTGTCGCGTCCGGCTGTTGGAGCGTGTCGTGTGCTCGGACGGTGTCAATGTGAGATACCGCTGCAGTTGAGAATGTGCAATGCTTATGACGGGAAACTGAGACGGACCATGCTGCGTTCATACTCGGAATTGTGAGGATCCGAGTTGTCATGTGGTTTTCCACGCACTTACAACTTGCCGATTTATTTTTGTTTTTAACTTAGCTGCTTGGTTTGAGCTTTGGTTCGCTGCTTAGTTTGTGTTTGGTTAGTTGTTTATGTGCCTCGAGTTTTGTTTTGTTTTTGTTTGTTTAAAGGGAGTGTGCCTACTCACATTGGACATGTGGAGTTGTTGACACTGGTCTAAAGAACAGATTTTTCTGAGTTTAGCCATATACTTCATTTCTCCGGATTCACTCTAGTTGCTGAGATATTCAAATTCGCTAAGATTTCATGACTGGCAGCGCACAATTATCATATCCGGCCAAGAGCTTTCGCTACTAGAAAACATTGCCCTTTAAATAACCAACGCTGCATATATGTTACGCTGGCCGAGAGTAAGAAAACAACTCGTGCGCGCTGATAGCAGCTGCCGAACAGTGCCTCGATAACTATTTTACATTGTTCGTACGGGGTTGTTAATTGTCTTTGATGCGCCATTGTCGGACTCATCTGCGTTATTCTGTTAATAGTGGCGATAGCTTATGAGTCTTGAAACAAAACAATGAAAAACAGAATATATGTAAAAATCCAACTAAAGGGGCTCTAGACTTGAACTTAATCGTAACCAATGATCAAACCAATAGCTTCTTACCGTAAGCAAATATATTTGACCATTCCAAAAGAGTAGGCACACTCCCTTAAAGTTTCATCGTTGGGTGAATAATTTTAGCCTTAAAACCTTGTCCTCATTTTTGTTCACCCACCCTGACCTTAATTACCCGCGTCCATTTAATACGCTGTCCAACAAATCCTTCGTACATTCTTATTTATATTGTTGATTATTTTCGGGAAAATATGTGCAAGAAGAATCGAACATTTCGTATTCACTTGCTCATGCCATTGTAACTCCATTTCTTGATACGGTATTCAACACTTGCCGCAAAATACGGAACGCGTTTGGTACTGCGGCGGTTTGGGATGTCTCGACTTATCGGTACAATCCCTGCAATATATTTAATGCATCGTTCTACTCCGATCTTTCGTGTTCGGGGATTGAAGCTGGATGCAAATCGATATGCATCTTCCGTTTGTTGGAGTAAATGTACGCGTGTATGAGCGAACATTTCCTTTCCCTGGTCCGCACTGTCGAGTTTCCTCATAGCTCTCTACTATTAAAGTCCTTTAAAGCTTAATAAGTACGACGACTTCTGAGACCTGAAGACCTCTTATGTCAAAAGACGTTACGATACATTACCAGTCAGTAAATTTTCTCATCGTCTTAGATTCGAAAATATTGCAAGTATTCATGCTGAGTTAACTTTATCTTAGTTGGTGTAATATAAGTGTCCGGAAATAAGATGGAAATGAGATATAACGTAAGTGGCGTTAGAGGCTCAGGATTATCTACCAATCTGCGTTCCACGTGATACATGAGTCACTCCACATTCGACATTGGCGCCTCCGTCCACGTGTGTGTGCCCCAGCACCCCAGAGCTTAGTCCAGTGACTGTAGCCACGTGTGTCTGTAGCCACGGTGTCTGTAGCCACGTTGTCTGTAGTCCACGTGTGTCTCGTGGCCATGTGTGTCTGTAGCCACGTGATTTTGTCTGTTGACCCGTTATCTTGCTGTGAGTGAGTGTTGTGGTCCGCTGCCAGAGAGCGGCCGGCGACTGCTCCTGCGTGCAGGCGCATGGGGAACGCCCGCGCGCGAAGCCGCCCAGGGAAGTACGGCTGCCGGCTGCTAAACACCTGAATCGGAATGTCGTGTCATGCTAGACGTCGGTGGGTTTGTGCTCTTGAAGGTCGCGTCCGACACAGCCAGCCCACTGGAGTCCTGGAAGATCTGAGTCGCAGTATGTGAGGGACGACTGTGAAGCTACAGGGAGCTGCTGGCGCCCTGTTCACCATCCCGACACTCTGCGCGCCGGCGATGGTACTGATCCGTCGGCGCGCCTCTGAGGCTACGCGAGCGTTCGGTGAGGGTCGGTCTGGAGGGCAACTGGCAAACGGCGCCGCGCCGCACGTTTGTCGGATTCTGTCTCTCTCTGTCTCGGGGAATTCGCTGTCTGGAATAATTACGCGATGCTCAACTTCTAACAAACATTAAAGCGGTGTTAGCTTTTACAATTATGTTTAGTTTGTGTTGTTAAATATGCACGAGTACAGCAACGTAATATGGAACTGGCGTGAATGATGGTTTAAATATTTGTTAACTAAATGTAAAGTAAATGTACTGAGATGAATGGTTTACTAGTTGATTGAGAACAGAAGTTTCTGCTCAGTTCCTACCGTTTGCCATTTGCCTTCGTTATGTCGCAGTTAAACTTCAGCATGAAAGCTAATTTGTCTATTTCTATGCTAGTGTTGAAGGTAACCGACTAAGTATCTGATAAAATGCCGAAGGATCGCTCGCCCCTCGAGTTCGTTGTATATGTTGCCTGTTTAAGTTGCGAGGTCTCTGCAGGGCTCGTCAGCTGACTGATTTATGTGTGTCTGTGTGTGTGTTGAGCCGCGGGCCTGTGTTCGATGGTGGGTCTCGAACGCGGGATTGCACTGGTCTTGCGGTCGGCCGTGGTGGATGGTGTTGTGGAGTTGGTCGTCAGTGGAGGTGGGGAATATACTATCGATTGTCGGGGGTGGGTGGGGACGAGTTCCGGCGGCCGCGTCGATGATGTGTCCGTCAGTCCGGTCAGCCGCTGGGACTGACTGACTGCAGACATTGACTGCTGGACTGTCCACAGCTCCAGCCTGCTCTCCAGTCTGGGCGGCGCCATCGCCTCCACACCGATCGACGTACTCAGGGTAAGGCGGCACCATCTGACGTGCTCGGGGTAAGGCGGCACCATCTGACGTCCTCGGGGTAAGGTGGCACCATCTGACGTGCTCGGGGTAAGGTGGCACCATCTGACGTGCTCAGGGTAGGCGGCACCATGCTGGACGTGCTGGGGATGGTGGCACCATGCTGCCGTGTAGGGATAGGCGGCACATCTGACGTGTCGGGGTTAAGGTGGACCATCTTGACCGTATGGGTTAAGGCGGGCACGATATGACGTGCTCAGGTAAGGAAGGCGGCCCATCTGACGTGCTAGGGTAAGGCGGCACCATTGACGTACTCGGTAAGGGAAGAGCGGCCACATTGACGTGCTCAGGTAATGGAGGCGCACCAATTTGACGTGCTCAGGGTAAGGCGGCACTCATCTGACGTGGCTCAGGGTTAAGCGGCCAGCATCTGAACGGTCAGGGTAAGGGCGGCAGCCATCTGACGTGTTCAGGGTAAGGCGGACAGTCTACGTGTCAGGGTAAGCGGCACATCTGAACGGGTCAGGTAAGGCGCACCTCTGACCTGCTCAGGGTAAGGCGGCACCATCTGCGTGCGTCAGGGTAGGCGGCACCATCGACGTGTTCAGGCGTAAGGCGGCACCATTCTGAGGCTCAGGGTTAAGCAAGGCACCATCTGACGTGTCAGGGTAGGCGGCACATCGACGTGCTCAGAGTAAGGGACGGCACATCTTGACGTGCTCAGTGGTATAGGCGGCCATCTGACGTGCTCGGTAGGCGGGCCATCTGACGTGCTCAGGGTAAGGCGGCCCATCTTGCAGTGCTAGGGTAAGGCGGCACATTGACGTGTCAGCGGTAAGGCGGCACCTTGACGTGCGCAGGGTAAGCGGCACCATCTGACGTGCTCAGGGTAAGGCGGCACCATCTGAACGGCTCAGGGTAAGGCGGCACCATCTGAACGGCTCAGGGTAAGGCGGCACCATCTGAACGGCTCAAATACATTTTCCGTTTGCCATGCCGATAGTTATTGTACTCATTATTGGAACTCGAGGGTAGTGCTTTGGGATTTAATTTGCGCCGATGTAGTCACTTACACACACACACACACACACACACACACAACACAACACAACACACACAAAACAACCAACACCACCACCACAAACACCACAAAACACACACACACACACAACACACCCACACACCACACAAACACACACACACACACCACCACCAACACACACAACACAACACAACAACACACACACACAACACACACACACACACACACACACAACACCACACACACACACACACACAACAACAAACAACCAAACACCAACCACACCACACACACACACACACAACACACACCACACACACACACCACAACACAACACACACACACACACACACACACACCACACACACACCACACACACACACACACACACAACACACACACACACAACACACCACACACACCACAAACCAACACAAACAACACACACACACACCACACACACACAACACCCACACCACACCACCACAACACCACACAACACACAAACCACACAAACACCACACACAACACAACACACACAACACACAACACACACACAACACAACACACACAACACCCACACACACAACACAAAAACACAGAACAACAACACAACACACACACACACACAAACACCAACACACACACACACACACAACACACACACACCACAAAAACTCAGACAACACACACCACCACCAACCAACCCAACACCAAACACACACACCACACAACACACACACACAACACAGCAACACACTCACACAACACCACCACAACACACACACACACCCAACCACGACACACACAACACACACACACACAACACACACAAAACACACACACACACACACACACACACACACAACAACTACACACAACACACCACGAACACCAACACACACATACACAACAACACACCACACACACACACACACACACCACACACTACACACACACACACCACACACATCACATCACACAACACACACCACACATCAACACACACACACACACACACCACACACAAACACACACACACAACACAAGCAACACACTCACAACACACCAACACAACACACACACCACACCTACACACACACACACCCATAACCAACACACACACACACACACACACACCTACAAACCACACACACACAGCACCAACAACATCACAACCACACACACAACAACACACACACACACCACACAACACCAACAACACACCACACACACACACACACACACACACACACCCACACACACACACAACACACACCACACACACACCACACACACACACACACCCAACACCACACACACACACACACACAACCACACACACACACACAACACACAACACACCACACACCACACACCAACACAACACCACACACACCCACCACACACACACACACACACAACACACCACCCACCACACCACACACACACCACACACAACAACAACACACACACACACACACACACACCCACCACACACCACACACCACACACCACACACCACACACCACACACCACACACCACACAACAACAACACACACACAACCAACACCACAACAACCACACAACACACACCCCACACACCAAACACACACACACACACACAACACACACCACACCACACACAACAGCAACACACAAACCTAACAACAACACACACACACACACACACACAACATATATATGCTGCTGTGTTTGATGAAGCTGTTCGTGTGACCGTGTGCGCGGTTGTCGTCAGTGACGTTGGCTCCTAGTGACGGTTGTGTCAGTGACGGTTGTGTGACCGGTGTGTGGCTGGTGTGTGACCGTTCATGTGACCGTTCATGTGACCTGTCTGTCCTTTCAGACACGGATGATGAACCAGCGGGTGCTGCTTCACTCCGGCCCGGCGGCGGCGTCGGCCGCCTCCGAAGGCATCGTTCCCGCCCACTACTACCGCAGCAGCTTCGACTGCCTGTTCAAGGTGGGTGAGCAGCCGAGCTGGAGCAGCGCTCACCAGCCCCTGGTACTGGTGGTCAGCGATCAGCGCCGGCTGCACTGTGCCACGTGTCAGACTTGCCGGTCTCAGGACTCGGCAAAGTCATGTGTACCGCTGGAACTGCCTCGGACGTTTATCAGTCCTGCTAAAGTTGAATTATTGGGTTGTTACTCTGGATTATGCATGCTAATTTATGTTGCGTTAGTGCTGATAAATCATGATCGCGTCTTGTGAATGCTGTTTGCGTTATGCTGGGAGTTCGGGCGGCGAAATGTCCCGTATCGTAACATGGCCGTCTCTTTGTGTTCGCAGACGGTGCGTTTCGAGGGCTGCCGGGCGCTCTACAAGGGCTTCGTGCCGACCTGGCTGCGGCTCGGGCCGTGGAACATCATCTTCTTCGTCTCGTTCGAGCGGCTAAAGCTGATGTACTAGCCTGGGAATCATCCCCGGCGGAGTGGCCCCGTTGGCCGGCCGTGTGCCGAGCCGTACCAGGGGTCAGCCGGGACAGGGGTCCGACCCTGTCCCGTCAGCTGGCCCGACCGCCGGTGGGGGATGCGACCCCAGCTAGTTGAATTGATCCAGAGGAGCGATCTGTGCTGCCGATCTGGTGACCGGAGCAGGACGTCCGCCGGTGGCCAGATCCGCGGCGTGGTGTTGGCTGTGAGGTGTCCGGGGCCGGCCGCGGTCCGCCGTCGGCCGTCACCCCGGCTGTAGCTGAGTTCACGTAGGTCTTCAATCGTCACTATTTTGTCTGTCTCAGTGTCGGCCGGCTGACTCAGAACCCGGTAGGCCGTCACAAGATAAGTCTCTCTGTCTGTCCAGTCCAGCGGCGCTGCGGACTGCCACACTGTCACAGTTCTGCTGTCACACTGTCACAGCTCAGACTGTCTCACTGTCACAGTTCTGCTGTCACAGTGTCACAGTTCTGCTGTCACACTGTCACAGCTCAGACTGTGACACTGTCACAGTTCTGCTGTCACAGTGTCACAGTTCTGCTGTCACACTGTCACAGCTCAGACTGTCACACTGTCACAGTTCTGCTGTCACAGTGTCACAGTTCTGCTGTCACACTGTCACAGTTCTGCTGTCACACTGTCACAGCTCAGACTGTCACACTGTCACAGTTCTGCTGTCACAGTGTCACAGCTCAGACTGTCACACTGTCACAGTTCTGCTGTCACAGTGTCACAGTTCTGCTGTCACACTGTCACAGTTCAGACTGTCACACTGTCACACTGTCACAGTTCTGCTGTCACACTGTCACAGTTCTGCTGTCACACTGTCACAGTTCAGACTGTCACAGCTGCGGACGACACTTTCACAGTTCTGCTGTCCGAAACTGTTCTTCAGGCGGCAGGGCGACGCGAGCGAGCTTGTCATTCTCCAAACTCTGTACATCGCTGACTGTGTGGAGCCTTCTGACGTGGTACCACCACCGGTCGCGTCCGTGCGTCTGCCGGTCAGACTTGCCGGCCGCGACCCCACCTGTGTCAGACGCGCCGGCCGCGACCCCACCTGTCGCGTGGTCAGGCTCTCAGTGTTGCCGCCCATTCAGACTGCTGTAGACTGCTGTTGAGTTTCGCCGGGAAGCTGTAACCTGTCTCCGAGTATTGCGTGCGTGCTGATGTGTGTGACGTGGGCCTGTGGCGACGTTTTGACTGATGTTGCTGTGTTGTTGAGTTCTGTCGATTGGTCGGTATGGTGTCGGCACGGCAGGGTTGTTGTTATTCCGGGCCGCGCCAGGCCGACCTGCTGCAGGCCGCCGGTTTTTTCCAGCACGATTGGCGCGGGCCGCCGTCTCGCGCGAGCCTGCGACAGAACCGACACCATGTGAAGCCGGGTGGGACGACGTGAAGCCGACGGGGCGACGTTTGTGTCGCGGTAGTGAGGCGGTTTCAAGAGCCGATGTCGGCTGATGGGTGGGTCATGGGCGTCTGTGGGAGCTGAGTGATTGCGCGTGAGAGAGAGGAAGTGTGCTGTGATGATGAGAATGTGGGTGTTTGCAAGGAGCGCCATCTGGTGCGGGTGAAACACGACTAAGTTTGGGTGCTTTCCCCAAATGTATTTTGCTCACGGAGAGTATGTCCACTTTGGGGCTGCCAAATGCTTCATTTTCTCACCTCATTTTATCAGCATTTCGGTGGTCTTATTGGTCGACGCTGTAGATGAGAGCTGCGCGTCTGTCGCGTGCGCAGAATAGTGTCCATCGCTCGCTCATGGTGGTCATCTTCCCTTTTCATATGTCGCTTCTCTCAGAAACGCTCGAGCTATTTTCAAATACCATGCTGTGCGGAGTCGCTTTAAGAAGTTGGTGATTGTTTTACGAAGTGGCGGGCTGGCCCTTAAAGGCAGGTCCAGTTCGCCAGTGTTTCAAAGTTCTGATCAATACAACTCCAGTATTGTTATTTGTTGGTTTTGAGATGTTTGGTTTATCCATCATTTTATGGGGAACAGATTGGTTCGATGACGGGGATTCCAGAGCAAGCGTCGGTAACAGACTGCAGATATACTGTGATGTTTTACGAATTATATGTTAATCTTTGTTTCTGCATGTAACTACGTTATGCATAATTTTGGCCCTGGCAAACACGGCAGTTAGCGAGAAGGCAAAAAATTTTCTATGAGGTTGCGTTTGCATTTTGCACAATAATCACCATTAGTCGGTGTTACTTATGTGCTTATTCTTAAATCGAACCTAACCAACCCTGTAAAAGATGACCTTGTTTTGCATTTCTTGAAATGTGAATTATGCTACAAATAAATCAATTTCGTTCGTCGGTTCAAATATTGGATGACGGATTCTTATCTCAAATTAGTATACAAGATAACATAATTAATTTAGAAAAGATTTGGACGCATATGGCAGCACTTTTTGTAGGCAAATATAGCGTGGCTGTGCCAATTCCGTACCTAACGCTAACGCTATATATGTGGCCTTGAAGCCTTGAGAATACAAGGCCCATAGCACACATTGGTTCTGGTTATTATCATTCTGTAAAGTATTTCAATTTTGGATAAGGGGCTGAAGAGCTATCAGCATCAGCAAGGCCTTATAACAACGATATCAGCAAATACCTGTTTTGTTCTGCGTAAGTATTTTATTGTCACGTGAAAAAATGCTGGACACTTCACTTCACTCTGCTAGTTTGAGTTGATTTTAAATTAAATCTACTTCTTTTGGCCTACCTCAACCTTGAGGCTTGAGTGATAGCAAAACTAAAACTGGAGTGCAAGTGACTATATCAATATCTGGAGACTTCAACTTATATTGTAATATTGGTAGAAATATAAATCACATTGACAAGGAGTATTGCCAGGAGGCAGGATATATGTGTTTTGAGACATCAGTAGAAAACCATTTTAAATACTTACCTACCTTAAGCATAACACAATTTCATAGTTGCTGCTATTTCTTTTTGCCAGTCTGCAAAATGTGGAAGGTTTCAACAATATCTTATCAGGGCATGGTTGGCACCAACACATCATTATTTGAATTGGGTAGCTTTTTAAACTTCAGGGCAGTTTGTGAAATTTTGGGGTAACAGTGCGGTAAGATTATTTGTGAAACTCGCGCCAATTCAGATCCAATTTAATCTAGATAAAATGTGATAAAAAATAACAAGATGGATCTTTTTTCGATCGGAACACGTCACTTGTTTTCTTGCAGATGTGGCTGGATCCCGGTTTTCCTTGGCTTCTTGTCCCTCAGCATCTTGTTTTAAGATATACCGCTTTCTCATGTCATATACTGTGCCTGCCGCCGGATGTGAGGTGACAAAAGCAAAAGCTGACCTTTGTTCATACTTAGTACCTGTTGGCTGGTTGTGACATTCGTAATGATAGTAGTACAAAATCATAGTCAACACATCTTCCAGTGACATAACCTCATTCAGCAAAATTTTGTCGCATGTGCATGCACAATTGATTCAAAGACTGTTCCAGGTTTTGTTGTCCCACCCTGTATATCTCAAGTAAGCATAGCAATAACTAACTCTTTGCTGTGAACCAATTCCCCTCCGTGCATTCTTCAGGTCCTTGCAGCAGGCTGACCTGTTGCTGCTGCTGCCACCGCCATGGCCGCCGCTGAGGTGCACGTCTCTCTGCCGGCCTTCTCCCGGCTCTGCCTACTCTGTAACAGCGGCGGCGCGGCATCTCAGCTGGTCGGCGGACTGGACGCTGTCCTGTCTGACCCGGCCGCTCTGGAGGAGCTGCGGTGTCGGCTGACCGGTCTGGAGCGCGAGCTGCCGCTGGTCAGTGGCGTCTGTCCCGCCTGCCGCCGCCGGCTGCTGCGCTGCCAGCGACATCTGGTCCGGTTCCGTGCCGCCGCCGACGCGCTGTCCGTGGCCTACAGGAGGGCGGCGGCGGCGCGGCGCGCCAGCCACGTGCTGCTGCGCCGCGGCCGGCAGCGCTCTGAGGTGACCTACTCGACCTGCTGCCAGCTAGCCGCCGGACGGCCGACCCACCTGGCCGCACTGGTGCGACACTTGGTGACTGAGACGTTCGGAGCTGAGGCGCTGGAGTGCAGGGTGGTCATCAGCAGTAGTGTACCTCCGCCGGCAGAGGGCGCCACTGGACGGCAGCAGGGCGCCGCCGACAGGGACGCAGGGGAGACGGACGAGGGGTCGGCCGGTAGTGAGGACACTGACAGGGAGTGTGCAGGTGGTGGCGACAGGGGCACAGTCAGAGAGTGTGCACGTGCAGGTGGTGGCGACAGGGGCACAGACAGGGAGTGTGCAGCTGGTGTCGACAGGGACAGGCCGGCGGGCAGTGATGTCAGAGGAGAGGTGTGGCAGGCTGATGGGATCGCGGAGAGCCGGGGGACGCTGACAGACTCTGGCTGTGTACCTGCTGTGAAGGACACGGCTCGATCCTCGCCAGACTGTGGCAGTAGTGATCTAGTATGTAGCAGTGTCTCCGAGGTTCCGGCGAGAGGCCGCTCCATCGAGGACGCTGTCGCTCCGGAGAACTCTTTGAAGGAGGAGGAGGAGGATACTGAAGACGATGAGGAGGAAGAGAAGAGCCGGGAGGACTGGTCTGACCTAGACTGGCCGACTGGCCGTCTGCCCCGGCGGACCAGGAGACGGACCGCCGCCCCGTCCGTCCCTGACCAGCAGTCACTTGCTGACCATCGGACCGACGCACAGTCACAGTCTCAGTCACAGACGCAGCCGGTGGCCGGGAGACGCGGCCGGCCGCGGCGGGACACGCCCGGTGGACGCTACTGCCACATGTGTCGCCAGTCATTCCGCTCTGAACGCAGCCTCAAGGCGCACGTCGAGAAACTGCACAAAGTGGCCGGGTACGTACTGAGAGGAGGCACTTTGACCTGGCGATGCTCCACTCCATGGGTAGGGCTACATATAAGTTTAGTTTTCGCGCAGGCTGGAGACCTGGTTGCGACAGTTTTCACGGAAAGTAAAACAGTTTGCATTCATTGCAGCTTTTTGAAATAGAGTTTTGGCAGTAAAAAAGAAAGCAATCGGCAACGGGTAAATATGTATTGTGTATGTGACATTGATTGTAAGAATGTCTCTTTAAAGTGCGCATTTCTCAGGGTCTCCTTGCTAGTGACTTTTTCCGAGCACGGCACTGTGTCACCATCACCTGACGTGTTTTCTCTTTTAACATTTAACGTTATTCTTACGAACGATCTCTGACGAAGATATGTATATTACATATTGCAAGCTCCGAGTAGAAACGACAACTCTTGTGGAGAAAATCCAGATTATAACGTAACTAAAACAATAACTCCACATTGATGTCTGTTGGTGTGTTTTCTCTTAGTACTAACTTTCCTATCTGCCGGTCGCCTCGTCTGCAGCTCGACTGAGCCTGAGGAGCCGGCTCGCGTCTGGTGTCCGGCCTGCTCGGCCCTGCTGCCGTCCTCTGACGTCACTGATCACGTGACGCAGCAGCACGGTGGCCGGCTGGAGTGCGGCTGCTGCCGGCTGGCGCTAGAGGGCGCCACCGCCGCCGCGCGACACTGCGCCGATCAACACACCGCCAACTACATGTGTATTGTGTGAG
This sequence comes from Semibalanus balanoides, assembly GCA_014673585.1. Classification (NCBI taxonomy): domain Eukaryota; kingdom Metazoa; phylum Arthropoda; class Thecostraca; order Balanomorpha; family Balanidae; genus Semibalanus; species Semibalanus balanoides. The sequence continues at coordinate 43,234 of VOPJ01014360.1, forward strand.
TGACGCCGGGATGAAACAATGCACTGGGTGCGACTGGGAGGGGCTGTTTGGTGGTGGTACGATACATGACGACTATCCGGGCTATGGACACCGTTTCATCGCCTTTGTCTGTTTGTATTACCCTCCGAAATGCTGTGTGTCAGGCTCTGTGTGATGTATGTATGTATGTACACGACTGTACCAACGTACACAAAGCCCTGAATAGTGAACAGTGCCCTAAGGCGCTGCGTAACATGTTCATAAAGTGGTGTGAAGTATCGGCCAGGAGTACTAGGGCTGCCGACGCCGGAGATCTTCATCTCCCAAAATGAAGACTGGCTCGGACCCAGGGCTTCTCATACCGAGCAGTCAGCACGTGGAATGCGCTGCCACACCCAAGCCATGAGGAGCGCCGCTCCAGGATTCCAGGCGCGGCACAGTTTGTGTTAGCCAGCTAAGTGAACGATCGCGCAAGCCAACGTCAGCGTGACGCGAGAAACGTAAGCGACACATAGCCCAAAGATGGTATCCAGTACAAGGCGTAGTGTGTACTATGGAGACATGATAGATCAGATGGATTGGGAACCGACATGAGTGTTAAGAAACTGTTTTATGTGTGTCGTGTACCACATGACGTATTGTTTGAATCCAACAACTGATTTGTGTTGCATGCGTAAAGAATAGTCGTAATAACTAGCCGACGAATGGTGGATGGTTCCTCAATAGAATGGACAGTAGACTGACATTGAGTATGTGTGTGAGTGTTGTAGTGGCTGTGCGGGCAGGTGCCGTCGACATGTGCAGGATGCTACGATGGGAGACTAGGACCACTCATCATAGCCACATGAATCACAAGCCACGGACCCGTCCTGCTAGCCGGTAGCGCACTGTCGTCTGCTAGAGCAGGGCACGGACGCGGCCCTGACGCCCTGAGCTGGCCCGCCAGTGCTACGTGTGTACTGATGGCTGTGAGTGCAGGTAGGCTGGTCGGAGGTGACGCCGCTCGGCCGTTCCAGCTGGAGGACGTACCTTGGGCCCGCTCATCCGTCGGTGCCGCCTGTCCGTCACTGGGCGTCAGCGAGACCTGTTCTCCACTGCAACTACGCACATGCGTGACGACCACCTCTAACAGAACACCGGGCTAACCGCGCGCTTCCCACGGACATTGAGCGCAGCGATATGCGCTGCGAGAAGGTGCTTGCCAGAAGTTTCTCCCGTCCTCGTGTCGCAGAAGCGGACCGGTGCTGCACGTGAGCCACGCCCTGGCAGGGGCTGTGGCGGAAGTGCCCGGCGAGGTGTGACGGTTCGACGGATTATTAAGCGATGAGCGAATTATCGCGTGGTGTTTCAAGACAGACCGGCATAGTACCGATTATTCTCACGAATCATCACCTGCGGACAAACGTGTGCTGAGATCGAATGATTGCAGACTAGCTGCCTGAGCGGCAGTGTCAGTCTGGCGACCGACTGCCACGAAGCTTAACGGCGACTTAGTTCAAACAGGACCCGCGAGCGCCCTCGACGTGTTCGGGCGGGTCGCCACGGATCTGTGGAGCGGCAGCCGCCCGAGCGTAAAGTGTGTACGCGACGTTTGTGCGCGCGCAGCGTAAGTTCAGCGCCATAGGTACAGTTACCAGGCTGACGGCGTTACGAGATGTCTCCTAGGCGACGGCACACCAGACAGCCGCACCAGACCATCCGAGCTGGGGTCCCGGCCTATACCCCCCCCCGCGTCTGGCCCCGCGGCAGTACGAGCTGAACCTCGACCTGAAGCGCCATCTGTACAGCAAACACAAGATCAGGGTGGCAGAGGCCGAGCGGCGCTTCCCTGAGATCCGACGGCGACCCAACACCACCCTGGAGCCGGCAGAGGAGCCCGACCGTGCTGGCCCTGACGCCCCTGACCTCCCTGACCTCCCTGACCTCCCTGCTGACCCTGACGCCCCTGACGGCCCGTGTGAGGGGCAGCAGCAGCGGCCCACCCTGCCTCCGGCCGGCTCTGTGTACCACACTGCGTCCTCCGCCTCAGCAGCAGCGGCGGCGGCGGCGGCAGTGTATCTGTCGGCTGACCACCCACCGGCCGCCGACGGCTTCCTGGCGGGGGCGGGGGCGGCGGACGAGGGCGCCGCCCAGCTGGAGGTGAGCCGGATCATCGCGGTGCCGCCCGAGCTGCTGGCCGCTGAGCCGCTGGACGGGACCGGAGCGTCCGCTGGGGCCGGGCAGATGCTGCTGCTGGTGGGCGGCGCCGACGTCGGCATGCTAATGAGGGACGTGCTGCCGACCTCCTCGGCTGCTGCCTTCTGAGTCCGCTGCGCGCTCTCGGGCAGCTGGTGGTAGCCGCGTCACAGTCAGGGATGTCAGTGTCGCGGGCTTGTGTTAGCGATAAGGGGTGTCCAGTGGTCGGCGGGCCGTGCTGCCGGCTGCTGCTGTCTCAGAACACTGGCCAGGAGGAACACTTTACTAAGAGCTGTGCCTTGCCCCGCGGGGACCTAACCAGATCTGATTCAGACTATTCAAGGAACTGAGGCTGATTTCTTGACTGGCTGTGTGATATTGTAATCAGGTGCATATCCCGCTATTTTTTAGTGAAATAAGGAACAGTTTACATGTGCGAACAAATACACCTTTATACCGTCTGTAACGTTCCGTTTTCGATTGCGTTTTCACCCCGATCTTCTTCACTGCAGGTGCCGAAGGAGTGCCAGTCCCCACACGATCCTGGCTCTGCAGTCCGGTCTCCAGCTCCCTATCCTATCCAGACTGGACCGGGGCACTGCTACCCATTCCTGACCTCCAGGTGAGCTGATGGTAAATGCGGAGACAGAATCGGAGAGAAGCGACTTATATACATTTGAAATAATGTGAGAGGTTGTCTTGGTTGTTTGTTCTAGTAACAGCACTGCGAAAGAGATATGTGAAGCATACACGATTCGTAGAAGCGAAAGCGTTTTGGCAATACTGAACGTTCAGTACGTGGTATGGTTCGGTTCGGTTCCCTCTGAAACTGCTTATGCTCAACCTTTCTAGAGGGTTCGTCTCGGTGCAAGAGCCGCGGCGAACAGTACAACTGTAACTTCCTTCATCCACGATAGATGGCGCTGCAAAGAGCGGTTCGCTGTAAAATTCCATGCCGTCATTTTACGCCGTTGGTGGCTTCTTATACCTTATGATTGCAGCGATGAATTCCTTGCATTTAGTTATTGCGAGTATTTCTTCGTTCTGTTTCCTCAGCTGGACTAGGACCACTTGGCCAATGGTCATGGCTGGGCCAGGATCTCGCATACACTAATGTATTGCCTCACCTTTGCTAAAAATAGATGGCCTTCAGCTTGAATCGTGGTGCTTGTTCGTCCTCAGAATTAAGTGCAATGTTTCCATTCCATTCCATCCATGTGCATATGTTTAACTTCACTGTTGGTAGTTTTTTTTTGGGCTGCTCTGTACTGGTACAGACCTGTCGTCCTGTCGACTCCACTTTGTTAACAGCCTACACTAGCTCTTTTCCCTTTCTGAAATCTGGCGCAGGACAGACACTGCGCCGCGTCCTAATGGCTGCAATAATGCTACTGTTCACTCCGAGTAACACCTGTCCCGTTAATTTCCTGATTTGCAGCAGAGTCGGCCTCGCCGCTGCTCTGTTTACCCGAGTCCGACTCCTAATCCGTCGTCCCCATCACTACATAGCTGGAGGTCTGCCCGGCCCATGTCCGTCAGCGGCGGCGGCGCCATCAGCTGATCACGTGAATCGCCGGCCGCCTCTACCAATCAGCGCCGCCGACACAGGCCGCTGCCGGCCGACAGCCAATGGCGGCGCCGCTCTCCCAGCCGCGTACTACTGTTCACGTGGACAGCAGTGGGGAGGGGCAGGGCCGGTCGAGTCCAAGGCTGAACGGCCGGTGGGGGTGCGGCTGCGTACGGTGGCGGCCCGGCGCGCTGATGCGCAGTTGGCGAGTGGGGCAGGCCGTTTTCGGCAGCGTGCGCGGCGCAGAGAGGATAGAGCGCGGCGTGAGAGAGGATCGTAGAGCGGAACGGAGCGGTGTGGGGTGACTTATTCTCAGCGGAGATCGTGTGGCGGACTGGTACTAGACGGCGCTCAGCGGAGCAGGGACTGACGGATAACGGAGTGGCGCAGAATCCATCGACAGAGTGTGAGCCGGCGATCGAGCTCCTCTTCCGGGTGATCTCGGCGTGACTGTGCGTACTGCGTACTGCGTAGTGACTGACCGGCTGTTGGTGTTGGAACATCGCTATCCGCGGCGTCACTACGGGTGTCGGCAGCAGCAGCAACAGCAGCAGCGATGGCCACCCGCGACACTCTCGTCCATCTCCTGGCAGGAGGGTGAGTTTATCAGTTCGTTGTGTGCTGATTCTTGCTTCGTTTTTTGTGATTTTTGAATCACTGCGATGAAAAAACAAGAAATAAACAATGAGAATGCAGTGATACTGCGGAGATCGAACTGTCTATCGGAATCAGGTGCTGTGGTGTTTTCAAGTGGTACTGCTCGCGTTGTATGAACCATTACCTCGAATTTCCTGCGTGAATTCCTTCTTTCAACATCACCGTGCCAACCGTTCTTCCCGAACACTGTAACTGCTATTTACGCATAGTGTATGGGTGGTCTGGACTGTACAGGCTGCCTGCCTCGTATGAACGTGCTGTAATGTGACGGCGTTTGGCAGTGGCGATTGTATCACTTGTCGTCTCTCTGTCATCTCGTGCGACTGCTAGCAGTGCTGACGACGGGCGGCGTGTCAGCTTGTTCACTGTGTGACTGATGTGTCTCACCCTCGTACGCATGAAGGACGGGCCGGCCCGCCGGCGCTGTCAGCCACCCTGTGATCTGTGCGTCCGGTCTGTCGCACTCGACGGGGTGTCTTTCTGGTTGTGATCTTATGTCGATGGGTGACCTGGTGTGCTCGTTGTGACTGTGTACCGTTGTTTCTGGTTGTGACGTATGTGTCGACTGTGACTAGTAGGATGCTCGGATTGGTGACTTGAACGTGGTATGCTAGGCTGATGAACTAGAACTGTAGCTTCTGGTTGTGACTGTATGTCGACTGTGACTGTGTGTCGGTTGTGACTGACGTGTTGCTGGCTGTGACTGACGTGCTTCTGGTTGTGACTGACGTGCTTCTGGTTGTGACTGAAGTGTTGCTGGCTGTGACTGACGTGGCTGTTCCTGGTCGGCAGGACGGGCGGCACGGTGGGTGCCATCGCCACCTGTCCTCTGGAGGTGGTCAAGACCCGGCTGCAGTCGAGCCGCAGCGGCTTCGAGCTGCAGGTGCCGGCCATCGCCTCGGAGCAGCACGGCCGCGGCTCTGTCACCTGTCAGAGTGTGACACAGCGCCGGCTGCTGCACACGGCGCCGCTCACCAGGTCCCGGCAGACGGCACATCTGGTGATCGGTCCCGACTATCAGCCGCAGCCGGCGCAGAGCCGGACGGCCGGACCGGGACTCCTGCAGTGTATCAGGTGAGAGGTGGACCTTCCTGAGTAGCACGACGAATTCGTCCGAATCACCGAATATTCGCTCAGTTTGCGTTTGGCAACACGACGAATCAGCGAACGAGCGAATTCGCCCGACGAATTCGCTCTGTGGAGCGCGAATTTTCTAACCAGTCGGGAGGGCGATTTTTTGCAGTGTGTTTTTTTCTTCAAACATTAGGAAACGAGAATATGACATACCCTGTCTCTTCCGTTGAACATCATAGATGAAAATGTGTTTTAAATAACTACTTATTTTTCTGATATCATGTAAAATAACCGCACAAACTATGACATGGCGTGGTAGTAACACAACTGGCGGATAATTTTGTTCTCGAATGCACGAGACAGCGAATTCGTCGGATAACAAATTCGTTGGATTCGTCGAGAGCGAATTCGGCGGGTTGCCGAACGCACCCTTAGTGTTTCCTTTCGGGCAATTCGTGTTTCTTCTCTTCGTTGAAAGCTTGTGTTTTGATTTGTTAATGCACCGAAAGCAAAACGTGTTAGTATTGCACCAATTGTAGGAAGTACGTAGCTGAAGCCCTTCGGTACAAGTTCTGAACGCGGCCCTGTTCTCCATTTTCAGGATCATTGTGGAGAAGGAGGGGCCGTACGCGCTGTTCAAGGGTCTGGGGCCGAACCTGGTGGGCGTCGCGCCGTCCCGAGCTATCTATTTCTGCGCCTATCAGAACTCCAAACAGTTCCTGAACCGGCGACTGACGCCAGAGACGCCCGTCGTTCATATGACGTCAGCAATGTGTGCCGGTGAGTAGTCAGCTGACGTCAGTGAGTGACGTCACGACATCAGTCCAGGCCGTGACGCCCGTGGTTCACATTACTGTGTGCTGGTGAGTTCGACTCCCTTCCTGTTTGGCCTGACAACTGACAAGCCACGTGGGTCTCTGTGGCGGCCTTGAGCGGTCCCTGCACGTGTCTATTCTGGCTGCAGCCCCGTCTCCGTCCATCTGTTCCGTCTCTGTCTGCCTACACAGACACGCACACATACACGCAGACAGACACGCACTCTGCCGGAGCGTGTGGTAGGCGTGCTCTGGCCCTCTGCCCGCGGCCCCTCCCCTCCCTCTCCCCCGCCTGATCGACCGGAGCTGCTGTGGTGGCCTCCCGACACGCGCCCACCAGCTGGTGGAAAACTACTCACCGGCAATGTCTGGATTTATCACGCTGCAGCCGGTGGAATGATCTGGAAATAACTGGATGTGTCCGGCAGTGGCGGCCGTGCTGTTTATGTAAGAGGTCAGGGGCCGGCCGGGACGCCGAGAACTGTTTACCCTGCTGGCCGAGACAAAACAGAGCTGCCGGCTGGCCGGCCAGACGACAAAGCGCACTGAGCAGTGGGTGACGCCGGCGGCTCTGGTCCTATGTACGGAAAAGACGTGCTGTATGACTGGGCCGACCACCGGCCGCCTCATGGATAACCACAACAGAGGGAACAGTCCATGCTGTAAGCGGGCTCCGACGCGCGAGCCACACGTGCATCTGAAGTACACGAGCCAACAGTCGATGCTGTAGGGGGCCGAACAAGCGGTTCACAGCACTTCTGGTCCAGAGGAAACGTGGGCGTGCTACGATGTCGTTGGCCGACGCTCGGTCCTGCCTTAACTCTGGTTCGCTCTCAGAAGCAGCAAACGTAGTGTAGACGAGGTACCGACACTGGCGGGCCCCGCTCTGGTCGCATGAGGAAGCATCACGTGCTGTAGCGGACCGACCCGGTCACTAGCGCTCTGTCCGCAGACGGAATACACAGTAGCCTGGTAGCGGGCACTGACACCGGCGCGCCAATGATCGGTTACCAACTCTTTGAATCCCAGAGTGAACATCGTGCGTAGCGTAGCGGTAGCTACAATTCTTTTCAGGTCAGGCTATCTGGTCCAAGGAACACTGCATGTGCGAGGGCGGAGACCCTCGCCGGCCCGCCTCTGGTCCCAGAGGAAACACGTGCTGTAAGCGGGCCGACCCGGCCGTTGTTCATGGTCTCCCAGAGGAAACACGTGTGTAGCGAGGCCGACCTCGGCCTCTGGTCCCAGAGGAAACGTGCTGTAAGGCCGCTCTGGTCTTCAGAGTAACACGTGCTGTAGGCCAGAAGGTGTCACTCTGTAGTCCCGCCCCGGGTCGGGGGCGCGGATTGCGGCCAGGCCCGCTCATCTTAGTTAGGGATGGTGGGAGGTTTCGGATTACATGTTGGGTTAGTAGGGACTTGTCAGTTCAGTTCAGTGAGGTAGGGGATGGGTCATCCTTCTGTGAGAGATAGGGGATGGTCAGTTCATTCAGTTAGGTAAGGGGATGGCTCAGCCTTTTTTCAGTTCACAGTGGATGTAGGTTTAGGATGGTCAGCTTCAGTGGGTCAGATGGAGTACGAGTTATTGATGGTCAGGGGGTCGGTTATTCAGCTCTCTTCAGTGGAGGGTAGGGGATGGTCGATTTCAGATGGAAGATATTGGGGATGGTCCCAGTTCAGTTCAGCTGGAGGAAGGGATGGTCAGTTCAGTTCAGGGACGGGTTAGAGATTCGGATCGGGAATTCAGTTCAGTTGTGGATGGTTACGCGGATGGTCAGTTTCAGACGTTCAGGTCATAGGGAAGATCAACACAGGTCAAGGCCCCGGAGGATTAGGGGATGGGTAGTTCAGCTTAGAATGGAGAAGCAGTGCCGTGCGGTGTGTTAGGGGGTTGAAATTTGGAAGCTCATCAAGGATAGTTCACGCTCGGCGAGACCTACGAGTCACGGGCAATGGAGACTTGAATGCGTATGAGACAATGATTACGACCAGAGTTATTTCTACGTGATCAGATAATTATACAAATTTCACGATACGATCTAAGTCTAGTCTGGTAACGCACTCAATCCGTACCAATACCGCCACCGCCAAACATGTATGTTTATATCTGACAAACATTGAAGCTTTAAATGACATTGTCATAGACGTAAAATAGCGTCCGAACCTCCATTCACGAAACACGCTCTGACTATTTTCGGTCAACCTAACTCCTCAGTTCACAGGCGCGGGGGGTCAATTTCGGCCGCGAAGTCATGGCGCCGACCAGCAAGCGACGCTCAGGCGACTTGCGCTTCTACTAGGCTGAAATAGGGAGTTATTATAATGATAGTGTCATGTACTCAGCGGCGCGTGCTCATCACATAGTCACTAGAAACAGTGGCTGTTCGATTGTGAGAAGCTTCCGCGGCTGCTGTAGAATCGGTCTCCTGTCTGAGTCGGATTTTGTTTCCAGCGTAATACTGTATGTAACTTCTCAGAGTTATTATGCTGAAAGTGCTCAGTGTAAGTTCAAGCCATTGCCAGTGAAAAAAGACACAATTTTTCAGCCGCCGTGTACCCGATCTAGTCGGTAAACCGAAATAGTATCAACCTATCAACATTGGGCTTATATATGACTGAGATAGCAGAATCAATGTGTCAGTGCAACGTGTCTGAAAGGAACCATCGTAAATACAGCAAGTTTTGCTGTTCTGAAGACAAACAGGCTCTTACGCAGCCGAATTAAATTTTGACTTTTGTCAAGGAATGTGGGCCACTAAACAAAGAACTCGCTCAAGAAATGTAGGCCTTACGGGAGGCACTATACAATTAATATACGCCGATCTCTGCTCGAATCGATTGGCTGAGCCATTAACTTAATTATTTATGTGTTGAAGTTGCAGAGTATTCATACTAGTTTTGGTAAAATTGAATAAGTTAGCGGTGGCGGTGCAAAATTTTCTGAATCGGCCTCCGTTAACGATTGTTTATGGTCTATTCTTTATGAACATTCACCTCAAAAGATAATAATCAGTAGTGGTTAAGATAATTCTGACCTTACTTTACAAAAATATAACATTTGACACATTGATTCATGATGCATGCCCCTTTTCTTCAATAAGTATTATGAACCAGTAAGTTGTAGTTTCAAAATCACACTTTATCAAGAGTGCGTGTTTGACAATAACTAATACCAAGTGTCTTGAGACTAATTTCATATTAATATTGAGGTTGGGTCAAATGGTGATTGAGCAGGGAGAACTGCTACTGCCGATACACTGTATTTCTGGCCTTTCTTTCAAACTTTTTTTGCCGGCCGTGCACTGCAATAATAGTAGGGAAAACCGTTGCCGACTGTATTCCGCAGTATTTGCTACATCACCCCATCCCACTAAGCCGTCGAATCACCATAAAGTAACGTCACGGGGCCAAGTAATCGGCAGCAAAGTGCTAAAAATCACCTCCAGCTCGATCGATCGGCATCGTTGCAATCCTCAGGCACTTTCCCACGCTCAGATGGACAGAGGCAAGAACCGTAGATACCTCTAATACTGTTGAGAGTATCTCTCGGATAGCCGCGTTTTCTGTTCTGACGGGAGACCGCAGTGGCTGCGAACCGCCAGTCTCTGCTCCTGGGAAGTGTCCCCAGTGCCGCCTGTTGCTGGCCTGGGAGACCGCTGACGGGGGCCTCCCAGTAATTCACCTTGGCCGGATAGTTTGGCCACGGACTGGTCTGTGAGCCGGCCGGCTGGCTGGCTGGCGGACTGCCTGGACGGGGCTTGCGACCGGGGCTGGACGGGGCCCGCCGGGGCTTGGAGCCGGGGCCCGCGGGGGGCTGGACGGGGGCCCGCGCGCCGGGGCCTGGATGGGCGGGTCAGCCGCCGTCCCCACGGCCAGCGGTGATCCCGCCCACCCTCTGCCCGGACGGTCGGCATGCCCTCTGCGCCCGGACGGCTGCAGTTAGCGCCTGCGGTTCTTCTGCGCCATTAAGGCGGGTCACCGCGGCTGCTGCGTCACTTGCCATGCTTGGTGGACCTGTGTGAGGATGTTTATCTTTGTGTCTGTTTTAGGCATGTCGAGTTTCTCATCTGGTTTCCAGGCACCGCGCTCATCTTTCCCTGGCGGTACTATACTAGTGGTGTCATCGGTACCTTTTGAGTTACCGTTGTGTGACCGATTCGGTCTCGCGGTCGGTCAGGCTGATCATTTTGGAACATCTTTTCAGGTCAGCTCCTTCTTGTTACATAGGCATACTGTTCACTCGGAGTCATCTTGCGACTTTTTGGCTCACCCATCGGTCATAATTTGGCACGAATGCTTCCTGTTTGGTATTGGATTGGTTTTGGTCAGGAAATTTTGGGAAAATGACATCACTAGTATATACCCGCCCCCACCTTACCGGCAATAAATACCCGCGTCCACCTTACTGGCAGTAAATACCCGTCCCCACTTTACCGGCAATAAATACCTGCACGATTCTCCGTTAGGTAATATTATGATTTAAGCCACTTGGGAATAGGTTTGGGGATATCAACGATCAGCAAAATTTCCAGTCAAAGCAAAAGCCGTGGGCATGAGTCCAACAGGTGCTATGAAGTTACAAGTTCATGTAAAACAGTGACCTCCACTACAATGTCATGGACAGTGGACACTCCACATATTTACACGTTTTCGTGTGACACGATAATATATAACTGCGCCATAGCTGCTACAGATTGTTTACAGTATCAACTGTTATTCTTTTCTTGTTTGTTTTATCAGGTCATTGGTTGTTGTACCAGTCAGCGAAAAACTGGTTTGTTGACGCTTCCAACGATGGAATTTTACCAGTATTCTTAGATTACTTCTGCGCAATTCAGGAAATGAGAAAGAGAAAATATGATTCACATTTCACAATCCTTCATATTCACTTGATAATTGATGACATCACGTGATGAAGCCAACGGCTGAATCTGTTCGCCTGATTGGTTAGGCTAGATGTTTCATTTCTGGCGCTGTGAGGCATTCAGTTTCAGTCTCAAGATAACCCGCGATATAGGGGGAGCAATTCGGCGCACTGGTAAGATACTTACATTCTGTGCTGGGGACAGGTTCATTTCCCTCGGCGGGCCTCTGAAAAAGTCCGCCCGGCTCCCCATATTCCTCGGAACAGGGTGAGAGTGCCAGTTAGCGTCTAAGTCTCATTACGCTATGGTGCATTGTGCACAAACCAAACCGGCAATATAGCCGTCCGGGGCCGGTCCTGGTAATTCCTCATCACTACACTCTGTCTTGGCTTGCCACTGGTAACCGGTTCCCATTTTTTTTTAAGGCGGGACCCAGTCTGCTCGCCGGATGCCCCGTTCGTTGACTAGTGCTGTTTACCTTCACCGCGGCTCGACTCTTAGAACTACGTGCTGTTTATCATTGACTCGACTCGACCTCTTGCTGAGTGCGTTTACCTCCTTGTTATACTTCCGCTCGACTTCATTTGACGTCGACTTCATCATTCGTCATTGTTTATTATTATTGCATGTTGACGCGGAGGGGGGGGAGGGGGGGGTTCGGCGGTGTTACGCTCGCTTTATCTAGTGTAAACTGGTTTGCTCAAGTGAAGGGGCGTGGCCTCAGTGTCCCCTTGACTATGTTCCTGTTGAATTCGACTCACATTTGTCTCCAGTCTGACTCACAACCGAAGAACTGACTCAACTCTCTTGACTCAAGTGCAGTGCTGTTTCAAACAAATTTAATTGACTCGCTCTTGACTCCAGTGTCGCTTTAAAAATTGAATCGGCTCGACTCATTACTCATCCAAAAATGTCCGACTCATTCGATTCAGGGTCAACTCTGAGTCAGTTACAACTCTGGTTGGCTGTCGGCGAGTTTTCGCGTTTTCCTGCTACCATCACTATGACTAGCCACCAACCTTTGGGATCGTCTGGCTTCTCCGCTAAAAATTAATTAAATTGTATGTACCACAGACATAAGTATTGGCCACACGTAACTGGTGTCGGCTAGGTAGCCGCTGCTGCCGCGGTAGTGGTCGGCCAGTGTGCCCTGTCACTGAGCGGTGCGCGTCACAGGCCGGTAACCAGTGATCACGGCCTGTTCACGTGGCAGGCTGCAGATGGCGCACCTCTGCGTTAGGCTCTGTCACTGAGCGGCTGCGCGTCCGGCACCGGGTACCGTGATCACGCTTTCACGTGGCAGGGACTGAGTGGCGCCATGCGTGCGCCTTCACTAGACGTGGCGTCAGGCCGGTACAGTGCTCAGGCTGTTCACGTGGCCGGCTGGAGATGGCGACATGCGTGCTCTGTCACTGAGCGGTGCGCGTCACAGGCCGGTAACCAGTGATCACGGCCTGTTCACGTGGCACAGCTGAAGATGGCGGTCGGCCCGGTCTGGGACAGGTTGGCTCAGTTGGCCGCCGCCGCCGCCATCTCTCTCTCTCACGTGACCCCTGCGGCCGGCCCAGACTGGTGAGCGGTGGCCAGCTAACCGTTGTGTCCGTCTGCCGGCGGTGGCAGACGCATATCACAGCCAGCATGAATTAACCATGCTCACCGTGGCACAGCGCAGGAATTAGCATACCTCTGTTCGGAACATCCTGGCTGGGATGACATGACCGGCTGGACTGCTGCGATATCCGTGGTTTTTCGTGGTTATTGTACTGCTCTCGTACCGGCGACAGCTGCGCTCTGGAGAGATAGCGGTGGAGATAGCTGTGCTCTGTTCAGGCTCGATCGAGGAAGGCTCGACTAGTCTGCAGCTATGGAAAGTAGAAAGCCGCTGTCACGCCTCATCTCCCCAAAGAGAGCATCGTTAGTCTCGTTCGAGGAGAGCAGCCACGGCGTACAGTGCCGAGTCTGCCTGCGTCGACTGTCCCGTGCCTGCTGGACGGCGGGAGAGCAGCCACGGCGTAAGTACCGAGTTCTGCCTGCGTCGATGTCCGTCCGCTGGACGGCGGGGAGCCCACGGAACGTCAGAGCCGGTCTGTGCCTGCGTCGACTGTCCGTGCAGCTGGACGGGGAGAGCGCCGGCGTCCAGAGCCGAGTCTGCCTTGCGTCGACTGTTCCGCTGCCGCTGGACGGCGGGAGGCGCCACGGCGTACAGTACCCGAGTTTTGCCTGCGTCGACTGTCCGGGTGCCGCTGGCGGCGGGGAGCCGCCACGGGTACAGTGCCGGTCTGCCTGCGGTTCGCACCTGTCCCGTGCGCTGGCGGCGGGGCACGCACGGCGTGAGCGAAGTTGCTGCGTCGGTCTGTCCCGTGCATGCTGGACGGCGGAGAGCAGCCACGGCGTACGTGAGTCTGCCTGGTCGCTGTCCCGTGCCAGCTGGCACGGCGGGGAGGCACGGCGTCAAGAGCCGAGTTCTGCCTGCGTCAGACTGTCCCGTGCCAGCTGGCCGGCGAGGAGGAGCCCGCGCGTACAGCAGCCCGAGTCTGCCTGCGTCGACTGTTGCCCGTGCCTGCTTGGAGGCGGGAGAGGCGCCAACGGCGGTACCGTACGAGTCTGCCTGCGTCGACTGTCCGTGGCTGCTGGACGGCGGGAAAGAGCAGCCACGGCGTACAGTGCCTGAGTCTGCCTGCGTCGACTGTCCGTGCTGCTGGATGGCGGGAGAGCAGCCAACGGAGGACAGAGCCGAGTCTGCCTGCGTCGACTGTCCGTGGCCTGCTGGACGGCGGGAAGAGCGCCAAGGCGTCAGAGCCGAGTCTGCCTGCGTCGATGTCCCCGTGCCAGTGGACGGCGGGAAGAGCAGCCAGGCCGTACAGTACCGAGTCTGCCTGCGTCGACTGTCGCCGTGCCTGCGTGACGGCGGGCGAGCAGCCACGGGTCCGGAGCGAGTCTGCCTGCGTCCGACTGTCCGTGCTGCCTGGACGGCGGGAGAGCCAGCAGCGGCGTACAGTGCGAGTCTAGCCTGCGTCGACTGTCCCGTGCCTGCTGGATGGCGGGAGAGGCGCCACGGCGTTAACAGAGCCGAGTCTGCCTAGGTCGACTGTCCCGTGCGCCAGCTGGAAGGCGGGGAGAGCAGCCACGTGCGTACAGATAGAGAGATATACTGCGTGCTGTCCCGTGCCTGCTGGACGGGGGAGAGCAGCCACGGCGGTACAGAGCCGAGTCTGCCTGCGTCGACCTGTCCCGTGCCAGCTGGCGCGGGCGAGCAGGCCTACGGCGGATACAGTACCGAGGTCTGCCTGCGTCGACTGTCCGTGCCTTGCTGGATGGCGGGAGAGCAGCCACGGCCGGTACAGAGCCGAGTTGCCTGCGTCGACTGTCCCGTGCCAGCTGGACGGCGGGAGAGCAGCCACGGCGTACAGTACCACAAACGCAGATATGCCTTGCGTCGACTGCTCCCGTGCCACTGGACGGCGGGAGAGCAGTCCAGGCCGTACAGTACCGAGTCTGCCTGCGTGCGCTGTCCCGGTCCTAGCTGGATGGCACGGGGAGGCAGCCACGGCGGTACAGAGCCGGAGTCTGCTGCGTCGATGTCCGTGCTGTGGACGGCGGGGAGGCAGCCCCACGGGCGTCAGTGCCTGAGTTGCTGTGTCGACTGGTCCCGTGCTGCTGGATGGCGGGAGAGCCAGCCACGGCGTACCAGTACCGAGTCTGCTGCGTCGACTGTCCGTGCCTGCTGATGGCGGGAGAGCAGCCGACGGCGTACAGAGCCGGTCTGCCTGCGTTCGGACTGTCCCGTGCCTGCCTGGACGGCGGGAGAGCGCCACGGCGTACAGTGCCGAGTCTGCCCTTGCGTCGACCTGTCCGTGCCAGCTGGACGCGGCCGAGCAGCCAGGCGTACAGAGCCGAGTCCTGCCTGCGTCGACTGTCCGTGCCAGCTGGAACGGCGGGAGGCAGCCACGGCGTACAGTGGCCGAGTCTGCCTGCGTCGACTGTCCCGTGCTGCTGGAGGCGGGAGAGATTGCCTCACGTGTCGTTAGGGAGTCTCTCTGCCTGCGTCGACTGTCCCGTGCCTGCTGGACGGCCGGAGAGCGGCGTTAGGAGTCTGCCTGCGTCGACTGTCCCGTGCCAGCTGGACGGCGGGGAGAGCAGCCACGGCGAACAGTACCGAGTCTGCCTGCGGTCGACTGTCCGTGCTGCTGGATGGCGGGACGAGCAGCCACGCGCGTACAGTACGCGAGTCTGCTGCAGTCGACTGTCCGTGCCCAGCTGGACGGCGGGAGAGCAGTCCACGGCGTAACAGTCCGAGTTGCTGCGTCGACTGTCCCGTGCCAGCTGGACGCGGGAGAGCAGCCACGGCGTACAAAGCCGAGTCTGCCTGCGTCGACTGTCCCGTGCCTGCTGGACGGCGGGAGAGCAGCTCCACGGCGTACAGTGCCGAGTCTGCCTGCGTCGACTGTCCCGTGCCAGCTGGACGGCGGTGACGTGTGTCAACAGCCGGACTGCACTGTCCGAGACTGATGACACGACCCTGACCGTCAGACAGGGGGACTGATCAGCTCTGCCCCCGCCTCAGTCATACTCCTTAGACGACGGGAGTGGCCGGGGTCAGGGCTGGAGTCGGGCCTCCCCCCGTCTGGTCACCACTGCTGGCCCTAACTGCAGCCTCTGACAGCCCTCGCCGTGCCGGTGTGGCCTCCTCTTCACCTGACACGCTGCCACTATGATGCGTACTTCGTGTGTGCGATGATCGAGATACATATGTTCAGTACCGTCCGCCTGTCAATAGCCAGGAACCAGCCGTGTCGCCGGCAGTTAGCGTACCAATAACACTCCGCGCCCGTCTCTTCGCCAGGGTTCACCTCGTGTACGCTCACCAACCCGATCTGGTTCATCAAGACCCGACTGCAGCTGGATCAGCAGCAGTTCGGAAAACGACTCCGGCTCGCCGACTGCGTCTACCGGGTCTACTCTCAGCAGCAGTTCGGAAAACGACTCCGGCTCGCCGACTGCGTCTACCGGGTCTACTCTCAGCAGGTTAGTAGACTCCGGCTCGCCGACTGCGTCTACCGGGTCTACTCTCAGCAGGTTAGTAGAACACAGCAGCAAGTTCGAAGAACTCCGGGAGGTCAGTAGAACTCTTCCTGGTTTACCCGCAACAGCGTACTATATAATTATGTTTTTTTTCTGTAGAATTCCCTAGCCGCTCGACCATCACCAACGCAGGTCACTAACCGGCCAGCCATTAAGGTTTGGCTAACGGCGACTGGAGAATCCGACACGTGAGTGTGGGTTCGTCGTCGTTTGAGTCCTACTGTGCAATACCAGCCTGTGGAGCGACTCTCTTTCTCCTGGGACAGACGGCGCTCCTGTGGTGGGCAACAGGGCCGGTTCGCCGTGTAATCCTTCCACTGTGGACCAGTGACGTGTTATTCTCGCGTGTCGCCGGGCGGCTGTGGACCAGTGTATCCAGCGTGGGGTCCAGGGCCGCCCGGGGAGGAAACAGCCTCGCGGCGCCGGCTCAGACTTCCCGATCCGCCAGGGCCGGCAGTGGACGGTGCGCGGCTGTTGACGTCTGTCTGTCTGCTGAGATCATTGGCTGTTGTCGTCTCACTGCCGGCAGCTCTGCTCTTCTTCTCTGTCTCCGTTTATGTGTCTGCGCCGGTCTCAGGGACGCTCCATTCCACTCCTTCAAGGCCGGCCGGCCTGGCCTTGATATGCGTACCACTGCCGGTTGGTAACGCTGACGGCTCTCTCAGATCGTCAGTGGATCTGGTGACCGCCGGCAGGGTCACCTGCTGTAACGCTGACGGCTCTCTCAGATCGTCAGTGGATCTGGTGACGGCCGGCAGAGTCACCTGCTGTAACGCTGACGGCTCACTCAGATCGTCAGTGGATCTGGTGACGGCCGGCAGAGTCACCTGCTGTAACGCTGACGGCTCTCTCAGATCGTCAGTGGATCTGGTGACCGCCGGCAGGGTCACCTGCTGTAACGCTGACGGCTCTCTCAGATCGTCAGTGGATCTGGTGACCGCCGGCAGGGTCACCAGCTGTAACGCTGACGGCTCTCTCAGATCGTCAGTGGATCTGGTGACGGCCGGCAGGGTCACCTGCTAGCTTCCTCCGCTGTCTCTCTGCGGAAGTGTGGGAAACCCTCTGTTTCTCTGCTCTGTTGTTCATTGTCGTGTGGCTGTGGCTAGCTAGTGGTGCCGTCCACGGCACCCTCTGGCACAGTCTGATGGCAGATACAGTCAGACCACAGGCGCTGCCTCTATGGTGGTGATGCCTTTCTTGTGGCGACGCTGGACTCATGGCCAAAACGAACACCTGGGGTTGCCAGCGGCTCCAGCCAAAATAACTACTCAGAGTTCTTGAACTGACAGATAACTTTATAATTCAATCGCTTCCGCGATAATCTTACGTAAACGTCTGGCTGAAATTTCGCCTACGTTTCATTTCTGGCGCGGACGTTTGCGCTTCGTCATCTTGTGAGTTTTTTACACTTGACGTGTACAGCTGGTCACCGTTCACCGTGACGTGTACAGCTGGTCACCGTGACGTGTACAGCTGGTCACCGTGACGTGTACAGCTGGTCACTGTGACGTGTGCAGCTGGTCACCGTGACGTGTACAGCTGGTCACCGTTTAGCGTTGAGAAGTCGGAGTGGTCACACATTTCTGCTGACACGGTGACGGCGCTGGTGGTTATTCGCGTCTTCGGCTGTGTGCGTCTGTCGAGCCGGGTGCTGGCGTCGGGTGGTTTTGTGGCCGGCAGGGGTCACTATTGACGTCATCAGGCCGCCTCTGACGTCAGTAGTGCCAGGCTGTCACGTTCCGATCAGTATCACTCAGGGGCGGTGTAGAGGGACCGAGATGATGAAGATTATGAAACACGCCGGAAGGGAGTGAATTAGCGATTTGGTTTTTGACGTTTCTTTTTAATTACTTTTATTTATTCTGGAGTTTGATGTTTATGTTGTAGCGGTACTCGGAAAAATACAGCGATTGCACCATTATAGGGATAGTCAGAGCTTACATAAGCGCACCAATTCAACACCGTTCGTTTCGTTGTGTTGTGTAACGTTTCCGGAGCGCGTTAGTATGAGTCGTTACTTGCGTGGTACCTGTACCCCCAACTGTGGGCGACATCGCTTCTGACTGAGCCCTCCCTCTGCTGTTCCAGGGCCTGCGCGGCTTCTACCGCGGCATCACCGCCTCCTATTTCGGCATCACAGAGACCATGATCCACTTCGTCATCTACGAGCGGCTGAAGCGGCGGCTGCAGCTCTATAGGTGAGAACTCGAGTACCCTCTATTTTGTTCAGTAGATAGTCCGGCTGTAAGCCAACGATAAGGCGTGTGTGGCTGATCTCCAGAACAGAGGTACAATGATAACACTCTTTCGTCTCCAAGCGCCGAATGCCGTTCAGCCGTTACCATGGTTACCGCCGAGTATTGCGTGTTTGGCGCCCGAGGCGTCAGCGGGCCCAGACGGTGCCACATCCGTTACCATGGTTACCGCAGAGTATGCCGTGTGTGGCGCCCGAGGCGTCAGCGGGCCCAGACTGTGCCACAGCCGTTACCATGGTTACCGCAGAGTATGCCGTGTGTGGCGCCCGAGGCGTCAGGGCCAGACCGGTGCCACAGCCGTTACCATGGTTACCGCAGAGTATGCCGTGTGTGGCGCCCGAGGCGTCAGCGGGCCCAGACTGTGCCAATAATTGTACCTCTTCTGGCCGGCCTGCGGAAGGCGGCAAGGTAGCTGTGACGTCAGTCGGAGCGCTATTGACGTCAGCAGAATTGACCGGGGATATTGGAGAGGACGGGAGACAGGCTATTTCGGTCGCGCGCAGGAATGTGCCTCAATTTATATAAGAAGCGACTCGGGCCCGGTCTGTCAGGGCAGGGGACGCTCGCTCTGGGCTAATGAAGGCGGCGCTGACGCCGGCCTTGCCCGGTCTGCCCTGACAAAGGAGGCGACATTCGGAGATTTATTGCCAGCCGGCAGACGGGGTGGGGGGGGGATGACCCGGTCAAGGCCAGGTGGATACCGCTGGATGCCGCTCTGGCTGTCTGTGACAATATAAATAGACAACGGATGTAGGCCACCATGCTGAATCATAACTGCTGTGATTGTGGTGAGAACGTTCTAGTCTGGTCCGGATCGTTCTAGTGTGTTCTGATGTGGTTAGGATGGTGTCAGCACGTGCTCCCCGGTGAGTGCCGGGTACCAACTCTGGCGTGCACCTCAATAGACGTGTTGTTCTGTATGCCAAATATCGATCATGTGTGTGGTGGACGGTATCGGCTGTTGCTCTGGCTGCTGACCTGACCAGGTTACTGTTGGCTGCAGTGGGCCCCCTGCCGCCGCAGTTGTCTGAAGTCGTCCGCTCAGTGTTTGGCAGCGCCTGTCTGTAACTGTCCCGTCTGCCAAAGATCACCTGTCTGTATCTGTCTTCATCCACGTCAGAGTTCGGTTGTTTGTATCAGTGCCTTCCTCCATGTCTTGGCTCAGGTGTCTGTATTTGTCTGCCAGTTTCCGGCGGTATTCAGTTATACGGTGAGTCAGTTATCTCCGCCACTCTGCCCCTGGTTCCTCCTTGCCTCTGTCCGTCCCTCCCACTGCTCTGCCCTGTCCCTGACGGCCTGTCACCTGTCCGGTGTGAATCATCTCGGATTTCCATAGTGGCAATGGAAGTCTGTTCTGAATGCCATTTGCGGTCTGAATGCCATTTGCGGTCGATCTTGGCGTCTCTTTCATGCGCCGCTACATTGTGATATGCTTTCCTGGCCTGGTGGTGACCTGGATGTGTTGACCTGTGTGTCCTGGCCTTGTGGCGGCCTCCTGTGTGTCCTGGCCTGGTGGTCTCGGTTGTTGGACCTGTGTGTCCTGGCTTGTGGCGGCCTCCTGTGTTGTCCTGGCCTGTGCCTCGGTGTGTTGACCTGTGTGTCCTGGCCTTGTGGCGGCCTCCTGTGTGTCCTGGCCTGGTGGTGGCCTCGGTGTCCTGGCCTGGTGGCCTGGGTGTGTTGACCTGTGTGTCCTGGCCTGGTGGCGGCCTCGTGTGTTTACCTGTGTGAGGCGTGCCGTGTGATTCAGTGGCCGCTGCAGAGGACCTCAGGTGCGGGACTGAGGACATCTGACATCTGATACATACCAGACGAGACACTGCCGGGCTACGGTGTCGGCTGTGCTTTCACGTGCACCGGGGCTGAGACAAGGTCTGTGCTGTTCCCAGCACCCAGTGGGGAATTCTGTGTTTATGGCTTTATCCCAGAGAGTAAAAATCCATAGTTAAGAGGCACAAATTTATTTTTATGAAAATACATATTTTCATTTTGATGAATTGTTTTACTTGTTAAGTAAAAAGCATGAAAAATTATAGATATTAAATTATTGTGATAAAAATGAAACTATATTTTAACTACAATATCTGTTAGATCAGTTTCCAGAACAAAATGAAGAGATTAAAGGTATTTGGACCCAAAAGTACAGCAAATGACAAAAATTCCCAGGCTGTGTGCAGCCTGTCTGGGAGGAGATCTGTGGTGTCTCGTGTACCGGAGAGCTGTCTGGGAGGAGATCTGTGGTGTCATGTGTACCGGGGAGCTGTCTGGGAGGAGATCTGTGGTGTCATGTGTTACCGGGGAGCTGTCGGGAGGAGATCTTGGTTATGTACCGGGAAGCTGTCTGGGAGGAGAATCTGTGTGTTTCGATGTTACCGGGAGTTGTCTGGGAGAGATCTGTGGTGTACCGGGGAGCTGTCTGGGAGAGATCTGTGGTGTCATGTGTACCGGGGAGCTTCTGGAAGGAGATCTTGTGGTGTCACGTTACCGGGCGCTAGTCTGGGAGGAGACTGTGGTGTCATGTGTCCGGGGAGCTGTCTGAGAGAGATCTGTTAGTGTCTCGTGACCGGGAACTTGTCTGGAGGAGATCTGTGGTGTCATGTTACGGGGACTGTCTGGGAAGGAGATCTGTGAGTTACCGGGGAGCGTCTGGAGGAGATCGTGGTGTCTGTGTACCGGGAGCTGTCTGGAGAACTTGTAGTTCATGTGTTAACCGGGAGCTGTCTGGAGAGTCTTTGGTTGTCATGTTGTACCGGGGAGCTGTCTGGGAGGAGATCTGTGTGGTCATGTGTACGGGAAGCTGTTCTGGGAGGATATCTGTGGTTCAGTGTACCGGGACTGTCGGAGTGAGAATCTGTGTGTCTCGTGTACCGGGGAGCTTGTCTGGAGGATATCTGGGGGTCACGTGGACCGGGGAGCTGCTGGGAGGAGATCTGTGGTGTCTCGGTCCGGGAGCTGTTGGAGGATATCTGTGTTCCGTTGTTACTGGGGAGTGTCTGGGAGAGATTCTGTGTGTCATGTTAACCGGGAGTTGTCTGGGAGAATCTGTGGTGCCACGTGTACTGGGAGCTGTCTGGGAGGAGATCTGTGGTGTACCGGGAGCTGTCTGGGAGGATCTGTGTGCACTGTACTGGGAGCTTCTGGGAGGAGATCTGTGGTGTTACTGGGGAGCTGTCTGGGGAGATCTTTGTGTCATGTGTACCGGGACTGTCTGGGAGGAATCTGTGGTGTACCGGGGAGCTGTCTGGGAGGAGATCTGTGGTGCCACGTGTACCGGGGAGCTGTCTGGGAGGAGATCTGTGGTGTCATGTGTACCGGGGAGTGGTCTGGAGAGATCTGTGGTGCACGTGTCACTGGGAGCTGTCGAGGAGATCTGTGGTGTACCGGGGAGCTGTCGGGAGGAGATCTGTGGTGCCAGTGTCGGGGAGCTGTTCTGTGAGAGATCTGTGGTTGTCATGTGTACCGGGAGTGGTCGCGGAGGAGATCTGTGGTGTCATGTGTACCGGGGAGCTGTCTGGGAGGAGATCTGTGGTGTCATGTGTACCGGGGAGTTGTCTGGGAGGAGATCTGTGGTGTCACGTGTACTGGGGAGCTGTCTGGGAGCAGGTCTGTGGCTGTGTTCCTGTCCCGTGGCCTGCTCTGACCAGGGTGTTCCTGTCCCGTGGCCTGCTCTGACCAGGGTGTGTCTGTCTCGTGGCCTGCTCTGACCAGGGTGTGTCTGTCCCGTGGCCTGCTATGACCAGGGTGTTCCTGTCCCGTGGCCTGCTCTGACCAGGGTGTTTCTGTCATCAGGTCGGCAGACCCGACCGTGAAGACCAGCTGGGACTTCCTCGAGTTCATGCTGGCCGGAGCCGTCTCCAAAACGATCGCCTCCAGCGTCGCCTACCCGCACGGTGAGCAACACAATCACACACCCACACCCACACCCACACCCACACCCACACCCACACCCACACCCACACCCACACCCACACCCGCATACCAGAGCACGTATTGTACGGTGAACGTCATCCTGTTCACATTCACGCATTCCCACTCGCTCGGTAAAGGTCCCGGTGCCGAACTGGCCCTATGGCCAGTTCTCTGGTCAGTTCGTATTGTTGTACAGCTAGGTTCTGCGCCAGTCCGGTACACTACCACGCTACCCGCTATATAGTCCACTAGTCGCACCTACTAAGACTAGCCGCGTCAGACAAATATCGGCGGCTTCGATAGGACCGTCTGCCAAATATAGCTGTTGTTTTTGGAGCCGGCCGTTTGCCAGTGTGACCGACCGGGCCGACGTGATGGCGGCTGTTTGGCCGCCGGGTCCATGGCTGGCATCCGTGCGGTGTTCAGCCGGTCATTTGGTGTGCCCAGAAACAACCATCATCAGCTGGTCATTGGTCGGTCATTGGTCAATCATCAGCCACACATTGATCGCCATCGCTCACGGAGCCTGATTCGGTGAGCTGATGCGATCGCTGCTCCCCACCGTCAGTGTTGTATCGCGCCGCTCGCTGCGCCAGCGTCAGATTATCAGACGCTGACACAGAGGCGGACAGGCGGCATCAGAGGCTGGCTGGCTAACTCTCAACAACAGACTGCTGCTGATGGTGTTTACTGACTGACTGTGGCGCAGTTCAGTTGTTAGTGGGGCTCTTCGTCTGCGCAGCCAGACGTCTAGAACGTTCACCGTAGTTTGAGGCGTAGTGGCAGCCAGGCCACATCCTTAACATGGGACCCGTCATGGATTCCAACTCGGTCGCCGGCACGAGAAGAAGCGGTGGTCCTTCCTCTGCGCCTGCCGGCCGCGGACGCATCGGTGGTCGGTCTGCTCCGTCATTTCTGCTATAGGTGCCATGCAACGCCATGTTGCGTCGCCCTTAAGCCTCCATCATCATCATCATCATATGTCCGTCAGTTGACGGAACTTTCCTCGTGCCCGCCACCGCCAGTGCTGTAGGTCGAGGTGACTGGAGAGGGCGGAAGAGAGATGAGATGGTGTGTCCGTTTTTGTCCGGTACCGCTGGCAATACGTGACCTTGTCTGGTGCCGCTGGCGGCTGTTGTTCTATAGTCTGTTCCAGTCTGACGGCTGCTGTTTGTCTGCAAAAGTCTCTCAGTGTCGTGTTATTGACGCTGTGTTGATTAATTTCAAATCAGGTTCAGCAGAAGATGGTCACATGCTGGAATTTATCGCTTTTAGCATTTCATTACATTTGTAATGTTCACTTTATTGCATTTCATATTATTTGTTATGTCCACTTTATTGATCATATGAATCGACTTCGATAATAGTTTCAATGTGTGCCGCTCAAGTGCTGCACTGTTAGTATTTAGGTGACATTTTCCGCCCGAGTCACTCCCAATATATTTGCTCGGCTGAGTGCAGTGTGCCTGCAATGGTGCGCTGTCGTGGTAACGGCTGAGTGCAGTCTGCTGACGAAGGTTCACGACATCGGTCTGTCGTCGACTCTGCTGTATTCGCGACGAAGGAAGGAGACAGTCTCCAACGAGCTTAAGAAGAGTCTTTGATTGTCTAACGCTCATCTGGCGCAGAGCACATAGGAGATAGCCCACGTGGTGTTGTGAGGGTCACAGCATTGTCTCCTACAGTCTCGCATGTGGGCCTTCTGTTTCACCCACAAGCTTGTTAGTGGCATTGTTCGATCTCGCCACGCGCTTAGAACTCTATGTCAGATTGCATCTTGGCGATACAGCTTATATGCCAATAATACTCGACAAGCTATTTTGGGTGCAAAACTTTCTATCTAATGAAGCACATTCAGGGCACTGCGACGCGGATCCAGGGCACTGACCGCAGTTGTCCGGAATGTGTACCTGCGTGTGTCGGCCGCCATCACCGCCACCGGCGTGCCGTGACCTTGAGCCTGACCGCCGTGTAAACTGCCTGGGACTGCGCAGTTCTGCCGACATCACTCGTCCCGGTCCCGGCGGCCAAACGGCCCGGAACAGACCGGGCGGACCGAGCCGCGCCGGATTAGATCGGACCGGGCCGCGCCGCAGTCGATGGAGTCGATGGAGTCGATGGAGTCGGCATCGTTGGCGGCGGTGGAGCTGCAAAGTCGACCGGTTTAGACTGGCTCTGCAGCCCAGTCATGTTTGGAGCGGCCCGGCTGTGATGAGCTGGACCAGGGGCGGGGACCGGCTCTGTCTGGCTGATGGGGCGGGGACCGGCTCTGTCTGACTGTGGGCCGGCTCTGTAATGGGTTGGGCCGGCTCTGTCTGGCTGTGGCCGGCTCTGATAAGTCGGGCCGGCTCGGCTGCCTGCCTGTCTGTCAGTGGTCTCCGTTTGATCGATGGTGGCGTCCATGGTATGCCGACTGTGGTACGTCTCTGCCAGGTCGGGGGCTGCGCCAACAACCGACTCGACATATGGCGAACTGTGGTAACGGCTCTGCCAGGTCCGGGGGGCCTGCGGCACAGGAAGGGCAACTCCCGCCGTAATGTGGCGATGTAAGGGTACGTCTCTGCCAGGTCCGGGGGCTGCGCCACACCCGACTCCCCGCCGCTTACCTGTTTCAGGATTGACGACAGCAGGACCAACCAGAGTAGAGTGATTCTGTGGACGTATGACGTCACTATCCCTAGGTTGGATTCGGTCAAATCGCGTGGATGACTTCCTTACCTTCTATATACGACCTTGACCATACAGAGGACATAATAGGCCAGTGCGAAGATATAGGGAGTTCGATCTATAGTTGAGAGTACTTTGATTTTAATCTACATTTCACGTGAATTGAGAAATGTCGGGTCAAGTTTGCTGCGTTTTGTGCTCGCCAAATTTACCGTCAAATAATGCATATTGGTGAGGATCTCACCCGGAAAAATCCGGTATGCTCGCTGACGCCATTTGAACCAACAGCAGACAGTGAACCAATCAGAGCCGGCAAATGCAGCTATTGCTGACTGGCTCCCAGTGCCGTCAATAGGCAAGTACGGCATGTCGTACTGGGTCCAATGGACCGATGCCATATTGGACCGCCGTACTTCCCATTCACGGCGTTTGGTAAGATTGGGCTCTCGGTAAGATTGGGCCAAGGCCGGTGTACCCTGCACGGCGCTCGCAGGCCTGAGGCCGGCTGCGGACCGCCCGCTGCGGGTGTGCGGGGCACGCACGAACCGGTCCCTGCTGTGCGGGGCACGCACGGACCGGTCCCTGCGAATGTGTGGGTCACGCTGGGACCGGTCCCTGCGGGTGTGCAGGGCGACGCTCGGACCGGTGCCGGCCGGCTGCGGCTGCCCGCTGCACGCATGGCGGCTCAATTTGGCATCACGTCGCACAGTCCGTTTGGGGGTGCGGACTTTGGACGGCACTCAAGGGCGGCGCGGCTAGAGAGCTGGCCCGGGTGGACCGCGCTGGGCAGAGCTCCTTGTGGCGTCAGAAGCGGTTAGTCATGTCAGTATACTGGCCACAAATAGACAGCCTTTGTGACCGGTGAAGTACTTTTACGGGCAAAGTTATGCTGCGTCTGATCATCGATGAAGAAGGTTTCCAGTGCCGGCAATTCGATCCGACTGGCAGAGCTGATTCCCGGAGCGGCTGTGGATTAATGGAGCTGATTCCCGGAGCTGCCTGTGGATTAGTGGAGCTGATTCCCGGAGCTGCCTGTGGATTAGTGGAGCTGATTCCCGGAGCTGCCTGTGGATTGATGGAGCAGATTCTCGGAGCTGCCTGTGGATTAGTAGGAAAGGCTGGTGTCGTTGCATTATAATGGTGTCACGGCCATGGCCTTATTGACCAGCTTCTTACCTACTGGGCTGCTCTCCTTCCCAGACCAGACAAAGGATTGAGCTTCGGAATTCGGATCGTCTGTATCACGAACTATTTCCAGTATGCTTATTTTAGGCGGTTTGATTATGTCGACGATTTGCTATTCAATGATGAATTATGTGAGCAATTTATAATTTGCTTCCGATGAAGTTTGTAGTCACGTGTTTTGGACAAATGGTCAAGTGAAACCAATCGTTTGTTTTACCTTCATCCAGTGGCAAAGTGAAACCAGAGCATCTTTTGAATTAAAGCTGAATCTGCTCTTCTTTACAGTGTCCCAAAATTGATTTTTTGCTGGGGTGTAAGAGTGGAGAATTCGAGCCAAGTAGACTTATGACAGTGTATAATTATGTAGAAAATCGTGTAAGATATTGATTACTGTTCGTTGAATATGGAAAGCGCAATGGTTTTGCATTGAAATCTTGTATTTTTAAGTCAATATTTATTTATATCAGAATCAATATCACAATTAATAATTTGGTAGTGGAAAATTCTCTCCTTAAAATGCAGATGTGAGAGTGGGAAAATTATTCACAGTTCGGGTGTCATCTCTCAACCCAAATCGGCACAATTTTGGGACACTGCCTCTTTACAAGCTAATTAATGATGGGCGTCTGTTTGAGATTAGCCGGCGACGTTATTGATCCGTGTTGCGTTCCGGGTTGATGTCCGAGTGCCACACGCACTACACGTGCCACACGCGCCACACGCATTGTTTAACTCCCGCTGCTGATCCGCTGTTTACCAGCGCCACGTGTTTCTCGCGCGCCGCCGCCGCCGCCGCCCCGGCGGGACGGTGCGTATCAGTGTAACCTCTGTGTGACCTGCCAGCGGCAGTGACGTGGAACTGGGCGGGCTGAGGACAGGGCAGTAAATCACACTACGAGCCCTGCGCTAGCCAACCGGAGGGGGAAGGGGGGATGTGCGGATATTTCCAGGGGTCTGCAGGTTCTGTGAGGGCGTCAGAGTGAGCGGGGTCTGCAGGTTCTGGGAGGGCATCAGAGTGAGTGGGGGGTCTAATGACAGGTATCGGAGATGACCAGTAGAGTAGAGTTCGACATGGCTGCACTTTTCCTTGGCCTAGCCGCCCCACAGCCACAGCCAGCCACAGCCACTCCCAAATGTCAATGGGGCTGGCCCGTTGGCCAGCCACGAGGATTTTTTAAAATTAATATTATGTCTTTATTTCCAGTCTTCTGTTATGGCAACATGCAAAGTTTTTTTTTAACCATGATTGGTTTGATAAAATTTATGAGAAAAAAAGTTCGACTATGCACTATGCAGCCACAGCCGTAGCCACAGCCATGATCTAGAGATTTTCCAGTCCGGCCCGCCCCATTAGCCATGGGGCTCGGTCAGCCATGGGGATAGCCGCCCCATGTCGAACTCTACAGCAGAGAGAGGGGGCGCGGCGTCTCTGGGATGGCTGCAGCGCCGGCCGGCCGGTCACGCTGCGATGTTGAGTGGGGTCTCTGAGCTGCTCCGCTCCCCCGCCGCCCCGCCCCGCGTCCCACTGCGGCCGCCGGCCAGCCGCTTCTCGATTGGGACTGGCCGCTGTCCAGAGCCGCAGGACTGTGCCGCGGAACATCAGCTCTGTGGTGGCTCTGTCAGGCGGCTCGGCGGACAGAGCTCCGGTGTCGGGTGTCCTCTGCAGTGTCTCCTTACCAGACCGAGTGGTGATTGATTCAACTTCTGCGTCCCCACATCACCACGACACGATGGTAACCCACGGTGGTAATCATGAGGGTTGCCCCAACCTTCCCCACATGGTTTTGGGAAGAGGTCCCACGTGGTTTACCTTATGGGCTAGCACCCCACCTTCTAACTCCTCAAACCCACATGGGGCCCATTATCGGTATTGCCCACGTCATTCCCCATGTTCCACTTGTGCCCATTCTCAGCTCCACATGGGACCCATGCCAATCCATGTGCAAGCCCCTGCCCAGTGAGCCCACGTAGCCCATCCATCTAACCTCTGTGGTACACATAGGTTGTTATGTGGGAACGATTCAATCAGCGATTTCATTTGGAACATTAATGATTTCAATCTTTCATTTGATTCATTGATTAACAATTTTGAGAAATGATTATTCCGATCAAAAGAATCAAAACATATTTTTGATCAATTAACGTTTTATTCAACATTGAACAATCTTTTGATTCAATCAACCTTGTTTCTTTGCGAGTTTCGATTCAATTACGGTTCATGAATTAAAAGATCTGTTGGTGAATGTAATATTTTGTTGTTCAAGGGGTTTTGATTGAACGATCTCATCAGAGAACGAGCTCACCAGTCGATTTCATCAGAGTCGAACCAATAACCCAGTCAGCTCTTTACCGTCGGATCTGGGCGGGGCGGGCTGGACGGGCTGGCCAGTTCCGGACCAGACAAACTGCTCCGGTTTCCGGCCGGCTCTGCGTGTCCCTCCGGTCACGTGTCGGTCCATGTGTGTGTTTATGTCTGTGTGTGGTCGCCGGCTGAAGTTCCGCTCACCAGTCACCTCCAACACACCTGACATTGGCCGCCCCTCCCAAAGTCACACACACTCGGTAGTCGATGGCGCCGTTGGCGTTGAGAGACTCGAGAGGGTTGGTGGCGCCGTTGGCATTGATAGGCAGAGAATGGCGGACTGGCTGGCTCCTTCGCAGAGCGGCTTGGCTAGCTCATTCCACGTTTGAAGTATATGATTGATTGTTCGAAAAATAGAAACTAGTTTGTAACTGTTTATCAGGCTGCTGGCGTGTTTTTGTTGGTTTTCCGCCCTCATCTGGCGGATGGGTTGATATAGCGCGGCACAGTGTGAGACCCTCTACGTCACATTTCGCTGACATTGGAACTGACCGCTGACGATGTGAATGACGTCACTATGTCAGAACTGATGCCCTGTCTTTGTGTGTCCGTCTGACATGTCTCCGTCCCCGTCTGTGTTGACAGAGGTGGCGCGCGTGCGGCTGCGGGAGAAGGGCAGCAGTGTCCTTGCAGTGGTCAATTTGGGTGATAAACAACGCTCTATGATTACTATTTTTCAGTCATTTTCCCAAGTTTTCCTGTGAATTTTCCACTCCTTATTATGAAATGGATTAGTTACGATTTTTTTTGTCAAAAGGCACACTGTGAGAAGTGTCTTAAGTTTAATCCTGGCAGAACTTAGCCGCAGTCGGCCGCAGCCCGAGTTTTGTGTATTTTTATACCGAAGCACTGCATTTGTTCGCACGTGCTAATTTTCAAAACATACTTCGAACCGCGTGCCTTTTGATTACAAAATCGTTTATAATGGACTAGTTGCAGGTTGTTTGGTGAATATTTTCAAAACAATAATACAATGAGCTGATGAACGTGATATACACCATTTTGCATACAAATACATATTTCGCGTGATACTTCATGTAAAAGTTTATATTTTATGAAGCACTTGTGGTTGTGACGTCAGATAGCAATAGTGAACCGCCTACCAACTGAAAAGCGTGGCGTTTCCCGGCGTTTCTCTGTGGCAACTACAAATGGTTACGCGTTTTCCTCTGACTTACTGTTCACACCGAACTGTTGAGAAATTCGTGGAGATTTATGTGTGCATATTTCAAAAACCCAGCGTCATGTTTTCCTCTTCAGACATGTTGCAGATAGGTTCCATACGGGCTGAGGCACCAGCTCTGCCCTCCACCTCATGCTCACCTAGTGCTTAGGCCATGTCGGCGGGGATGGTGCCTCACTGCAGCTCCCATGGCTGTCTTTAGTTGCTTCCTGTGGCTGGAGCAATTCTTCTTAAACCTATAACTCTGTTAGTTGCCGCCACAGGAAGTAGTCAGTTCTCGCCTGCCTCCTCCGCATGATATCGAGTGTCGCTATCAGACTACCGTCATCTTGGCTTCAAGACTTCAGCGCGTGCCCTATCCTCTCTTGTTTTTTCGACTCTCTGTATCGACTGTGCCCCTGTCGACGATTGTATCTCATATATCCGCTCCTCTCTGTCTTTGGCAGCTGCCAGTGGCCGGCTATCTACATCTCTCTACTCCCGCTCGTCTTAAT
Organism: Semibalanus balanoides; assembly: GCA_014673585.1. Taxonomy (NCBI): domain Eukaryota; kingdom Metazoa; phylum Arthropoda; class Thecostraca; order Balanomorpha; family Balanidae; genus Semibalanus; species Semibalanus balanoides. The sequence goes on from VOPJ01014360.1 coordinate 73,496, forward strand.
TTTAGCCCAAAAAGACCATGAGAGTGGAAAATTATGTAGAAAATGGTAAGATATTGATTACTGTTTTGAATATGGAAAGCAATGGTTTTCATTGAAATCTTGTATTTTAAGTCAATATTTATTTATATCAGAATCAATATCACAATTAATAATTTGGTAGTGGAAAATTCTCTCCTAAAATGCAGATTGAGAGTGGAAAATTATTCACAGTTGGGTGTCATCTCTCACCCAAATCGGCAAATTTTGGGACACTGTTTGGCTGTAGCGATTTTAAAATGCCTTTAAACTCCCGTTAAGATGATTGATTTGGTCACAAGGAATGATTCCACAATTTTAGTTTTGTGTTTGTTTCTGTAAAGTCGCGTGATTACAAATTACATGTCGTCTGGTTAAATTCTCCATTTCGCGTGCTTTTATTTCCGTGCGATAAATATGTTTATTTTTCCGTTGAACCTCCATATTAAAAATAAATGTATCAGCCGAACTGCTCAAGACTACCTCAGGTAACTTTGATGGCCTGAACTATTGCTATCTGACGTCATGACCAATCAGAGAGCAGAATTATACATAACGTAAGTGTACTTATTTATTTTAAATACTGACAATTTGGAGGTATTATAGTAAAGTGGCGCTTTATACAATACTGTGTATTCGTTTGCTTTTTATCAATTCATTTGCTCTTTTTCAAATACATAAAAGCAGCGGGTAATGTAACCTGCAACTAGTCCATTTGAACTCTGATACTAATTTATGGATGTAATGATAGGGACAGTCTGTGTTGTGAAAGCCAGGTAAGAATTCGCATAGGTAATAATACATTCTGTTAAGTGGGTTATTGGACATTTATAAAATGTGCATTTTTAGTAATATTTGTCCACTCTGCACCCAAGCTCCAAAGCAATGCTGTGACCCTGCCACCGAGTACCGCGGCTTCTACAGAGGTGTACACTTACAGTCACCCCCTGCTGCTGTGTGCATACCTCTGACTTGTCCCCGTCTACTTCTACAGAGGTGGCGCGCACCCGGCTGCGAGAGGAAGGCAACAAGTACCGCAGCTTCTTCCAGACGCTGTATGTGGTCTGGTGCGAGGAGGGCTACCGCGGCCTGTACCGCGGCCTGGGCACCCAGCTGGTGCGACAGATTCCCAACACGGCCATCATGATGTCCACGTACGAGGCGGTCGTCTACCTGCTCAGGTGAGGAGACTTGGGAGGGTGTCTGGTGCAGCAAGCGGGGAGGAGAGGTGGCGACTGGAGAGGAGGGGGGGGGGGGGGCGCTCGGCTGTCCGACGAACACCTCGCTCACCGTGACGAACGCAGCCCCAAACACAGTTCTTGCTCGCCACGGAAGTCGTAAGCTTGGGCTGTAAGTGCATTGTAGGACAGTGGGATATAGCATTGCGATTTGTTATAATTGTGATGTCTACGTGTAATCGAGACATGCCATGATAATACATACAACTTTGGTGTGATTCGAAGCGTGCTCTCATGTATTCACACATGCTCACAATCCATACCGTTACGTTTTCGTTATTTATTCCGTCTCATTCAACACCTATTTCACGTGTGGATGATGACCATTTGCGGCCGAGAACGTTCATGAGCCAGCGTGTGTCAGTTCTCAGTCTGTCCGTGGTCTCCCTGGCAATGTAACTGCTGGACGTGTTTGGAGCACCACAGACTCATCCAGGGCCTCAACTGAGATGACCTTCCGTCACTCGGTGCAGCTGTATGGAAAATTACCCGGCCGATACACAGACCGCGCTGATGGACAGGACAGCGCTGTGTCAGCGCTCTGTCAGCGCTCTGTCAGCGCTCTCTGTCGGTATTTCTGGTCTGCCGGTCCGCGCTGGTCACCACAGCCGTAACGTAAACAGACGGCGTCTGTTGCGTCAGGCGGACGGCTCCTGACACCTCGTCTGTCGCGCTTATCACCGGCTGTATCAGTCACTGGTCACTGGTCACTGGTCACTGGTGTCGCACTGTCACCTGGTCACTGCGTCATCTGGTCCACATGGATACACTGGTCCACTGCGATCCACTGGTCACTGGTCACTGGTCACTGGTCACTGTGTCACTGGTCACTGTCACTGGTCACTGGTCTTCTGTCGACAGAGCCTCGAGCGGTTCAGACCGTCCAGGGCCAAGTCACCAAGTCGTCTGTCTTTCTTCCGGGCCAACTATGAACGACACTGAGGTTTTCTATGGGGAATTTAATCTGCCGTGCGACGTGTGATGTTCAGGCTGCTGTTGATCCCTGCCTCTGCTGCTGCGTGAACATGCCGTGCCAATGGTCCGGTTTAAACATGTACATATCTCCCGACCTGAAACACCATCAGGCCATCCTTCCGGGTTCAAATGCTGCTCAGTCGAAATCCTTACGACTTGCCGAGTCCATAACCGGCACGTTGTCAGGAATAACGTGTAGCGCTGCACGTGCTCCGCAACGCTGTCACTCCTCCGTGTCGTAACTCGGTGGGAATACCTGCATATAACCGAGCTGAGTCCACCGGCACACATCCGTCCTTAACAGCCCTATCGTCAACACCGCGTCACATTGGCATTGTTAACAGGGTCCGGACAGTGCCGTGACTGGATGACTGACTTTTGACGTCCTCCCGTCCAAGCAGTCAGTCCAGTCAGTCCAGTCCCCCGGATGGTCCCGGCTGTGGTGACTGTTACTGGTGGTGACTGTGCCATCCCGTCCTCAGGGACTGACTGACGTGTCCTCCTCTGTCCTCTGACTGACGTGTCCTATGTCCTCAGGGACTGACTGACGTGTCCTCCTCTGTCCTCTGACTGACGTGTCCTATGTCCTCAGGGACTGACTGCCGTGTCCTCCTCTGTCCTCTGACTGACGTGTCCTCCTCTGTCCTCAGGGATCAGTCGGACGGCGATGACGGCCTGTACGAGGACGATGCTGAGGCGGCCTTCGGTGACGACGTCTCCCCAGAGCCGGCCTACCAGGGCCAGAAGAGCAGCTCCATGTAGTCACAGGACCTCCCCGCCCCTCCCCCGTCCCTCTCAGACTCCCGCCAGCCCGGCCGGAGACTCCCTCCCGCCAGTCCCGGCCAGAGACTCCCTCCCCCCAGCCCGGCCGGCCAGAGACCTGCTCCTGTGATAGTGTTGCTGATAGTGTGGTCGTTAATATAATATAACATGTATGCGCAATGGAGTGGGGTGGGAGGGATCTTGCTTCTCAGCCAGTTATTACGTGGGCCGTGGGCGTGAGTGTGTGAGTGTGTGTGTCTGTCTGTGTACTGATGACCGACTGCGGCGTACCCCGGGCGTCTGTGGTGACGTTTTCTAGCCGCGAGTCACGCAGCGGTGACTCCGCACACCGACGCTCCTCAGTAAAGACCCCGAGCCGGTGAAGTCGGATCCAATGTCAAAACATGTGTGTTACACCGGGTAACTAGCTCAAACTGTACGGCGTCTCGGCGGCGCCTCGTTTTCCGTGTGATAAGTTACGATGTGACCGCGCCAGAAGTCAGGCGCGGTTCGCACCAGTCAGCTTGGTGAGGTGTCATGGCTAGATAGCTCCGCCAGGAGAGGTTTGTTGGCTGTTTCCGGCAGGTTGTGGTAAAGGGCGCCTTGGGAGCACTTGGCTGCCCGCCCCTGCAAGTAGCGACATCTGTACGATGCGACCGCGACATGGGCGACATCTATACAATGCAACTGTTACTGGTAGTGACACCTAGGTCCTGTTACTAGGTTCCTGTCGCTCTGGTAGTGTAATTGTGGTTACCCTGGTGTAACATGTGCTTATTGTACTGAGTTTTTCATCGAAATAAATATATGAAAGCCATCAATATGTTTGCTTGTGTTTCGATACAACGAAACCAGGTGGTCAGAAAACTATAAATATAGCTTAACGAACGAGAGCTCTAAGCTCAACTCCTTTGACAATTATTGTATTTACTGTGATTAATTTACGCGCTACAGTTCGAAATAAACCACGAATTATTTATACTTTGCAAACAGTATCACTAAGTAACAACGGTGCAATGGCAAAGCGATGATCCTTGCTATATCAGCATCTCAGAGTGCTGTCCGTGAAGCTCGGTGGCGAGGGCGCGGGGCTTCTGGCCTCACCCGGTGTGACAGACCGGGTTCGAGTCGCTTCGGCGCTTGCTATTTGCACCTGGCGGAAATGACCTGCGGCCTCGAATCGCTAGCCGCGGCCAGTGATGGTTCACAATCACCTAACGTTGCTAATAACCAGGGTTTTGGAGTCGGAGTCAATACAAGTTTGCCAACTCCGACTCCGGCTGTCATTGAAGGAAACGTATGGGCAAGGCTTTTTCAAGTGCATTTTATAGGATTTTTACTTTTTAGTAGACCTCCGGTGGCGTTGACTAAAAATATGCATGCCCCTTCAATTTGGCTTGCTTCGATTCCTTTGTTATTATATGAAGATTATAAATAATGGGGTGTGTAGTGTGTATCATAATAACTAGATAGAACCCAGGTTGTATCGTCGAATATAAATCCATAATACCGAATGAACTCCAGTTTTACCAACGGGCATGATAAATCAATTTGTCAAAATAAAACGGTTTACAAGCGACGTGTAGCTTGTACAGTTGAGTTAAACATTCTTCGATGCAGCCACAGATGGCAGCAACTGACGCTGGTAAATATAGAATGGAACAAGCCACAGATGGCAGCACCTGACCTTCGCGCTCGCTCAGTCTTTACGTGGTATATGGGACAAATCTGATTATGAGCGGCCCAAACCGACCCGTGGCGACGCTTTTGAGCTCATATCTTTGCAACCGCACGTCCGATTGACAAGCGGGCTTCTTCGCTGAGCAGCCCCATCTAACCTTCTCTGTTTGATACCAGTGCCGACTCATGTGGGCGACTACTAATGCGCGTGGCGCGTGAGGGGTGTTGCAAGACGTTTTGTCTCAAAAACTCCGCAACGGCTGGGCTGATAGTGTTCGAATTTGGAGTAGTAAGGAACCTCTCGACCGCCGCCTTTCCACGAGTCAGGGGTGGTGTGGCTCTGCACGGGCGCACGTGCACACCACTATTATAATATCTCAGGAACGGCTGAGCGGATTGGGTACAAATTCGGTGTAGCCAGGGAGAGGGACCTCTCAGCCGCCCCTTTCCCATAAGTCAGGGGTGGGGTAGCTCTGCACGTGCGCACCCTTTTTGTATCTCAGAAACTAATTGCCCGATCCAGTTGAAAATTCATCATACATTTCCTTCGTGCTCGTTCGTTTGACAAGCGCACGTCCGATTGACAAGCGGGCTTCTTCGCTGAGCGGCCCCATTTAACCTTCTCTGTTTGATACCAGTGCCGACTCATGTGGGCGACTACCAATGCGCGTGGCGCGTGAGGGGTGTTGCAAGACGTTTTGTCTAAAAAACTCCGCAACGGCTGGGCTGAGTGTTCGAATTTGGAGTAGTTAGGAACCTCTCGACCGCATAAGTCAGGGGTGGGGTAGCTCTGCACGTGCGCACCCTTTTTGTATCTCAGAAACTAATTGCCCGATCCAGTTGAAAATTAATCATACATTTCCTTCGTGCTCGTTCGTTCATCGCCAACTACGGCGCCTTACTAGTAATTATCGAATTTAACAGGCCACAGATCTGGCAGCTCCAGACGCTGGTAAATATCGGGCCACAGATGGCAGCACCTGCCGGTGGAAGGGCGCAGCCGCAACGAGCGCGATCCAGTGGCGGATTTCCGGCCAACTGAGCCCACGTCCCCACAGCGTCCCGTCGCCACCGCGGGCCCGACTGACCAACGGAGCAACCAGCTGTAAACGTTACACATATTTGTATTTGATCGACACGCACATTGGTTCAAGGCTCTGAACACTAGCGCCGCAACATATCACATAAACATAGCTAACTTCATGTTATCAGCACCGACACACACACACACGCTAATAAGATGGAGTCGAGACCCGCAGACAGAAGGAGGGCAAATACGATATGTCTGATTTATCTGCACTCCGGGGCGGCTCGGTCGGCTGGGTCGGGAGCCGCGACCATATATCGGGACTCGGTACTGGACTGCTGACCCACGTACACTCGATACGAATATGGCAGACGCTGTGCTTCGACCCCCCCCCCAACACACACAGACACACGAGTCGAATCATCCAGGCAGGCTTCAGTCTCATCAACACACCACTCTCCACAATATCCTGTACAACAACATTACTACGTCTGTTCGGCCAGCTGAAGTTAGGCAACGGTGCTAACTGCTATTCTGTCTAGGCTACTGACATACAAATATACAGAAATACTTTGATTAAAATCTCAGATGAACATCGAACACGGCAACTGGAAATGAGAAACGGAGAGAAGCGGAAGACACAAATGTGTTTAAAATCGACAAAAACGCAACGCATGTGATCCCATCACGACCTAACCCGGCTGGTTATACTAGTATGAGCCATTTTGAACTCCAAGTCACAATTTCCACTCACCAGGAACAAGACAACCAGCACTACATAACTCTCTCAGCCAGTTACTGACTGGCACGGACGGCAGACGCTCAGCCTTCGGTCATCCCGCTCACTCCTCAGACGCTCCTCGACAGTAGCGCCCTCTTTACTGACTGCCGGTGCGACAGTGACGCCCTCTTTTCCGACTGTCGGTGCGACGGTGTCGCCGTCCGCACTAGGCGTGGTTGAAGAGGGCGGCGCGCTCTTTGAAGTCGGCCTTGCGCTCGCGCCGCTGCTGCTCGAGCTGCTGTCTCTCCTCCTCCTCCCGGCGGATCTCCTCCATGAAGTTCTTGTCGCGCTCCAGCTCGGAGATCTGACCAGAGGACAACACAAACACAGACCCGGTTACGATAACGCACACGGTGCAGCGAGCAAAACACCGCGGGTAACAACTAACAAGGACACAAATAACACGACCGGAAAAGAAACGCATGAAATTATAGAGTATAGACCAGCGGCTGACTCTGTCAGCCATGTGACAGCCATGTGACAGTCATCTCTGTCAGCCATGTGACAAAACAGGATAATCCGCGGCACATGGGTAGGTCTGTAACGGCTCACCTTGGCCTGGAAGAACTGTTTGGCGCCAGCGACGCCGACCTCGTCCACGTCAATCTCGGTGAGTTTGGCCAGCTGACTAAGGCCAGAGTCCGCCGTCAGCTCGCCAGCAGCCGCCTTCCGGAACACGGTCAGGAACTGCCGGCCAGGGGGACATAGTGTCAAGGTCACTGACTGATAGTGTCAAGGTCACTGACTGAGCCGTCATGTACAGCTCGTCACGGTGAATACCAGAACGAAATGAAGGCATGATGGTCACTGCTTTTAAATAATGCTGATCACGTATAACTCATTCAACTAACACTTGGTATCTGTCAGCCGGGCCCAGCTGACCTCTCCCCTTCCCTCAATATCAGTTCTTCCTCCGTCCCCCTTCTCTCACCGCTCTGAAGTTGATCATGTTGACCGTCTCGTCATCAGTGGCCTCCCGAATCATCTGCTTCAGGCCGATGTGCGTCTGCGGCGCCCCCAGCTTCTCCATCATTCGCTTCAGCTCCTCCAGGTCCAGGTTGCCGTCGTTGCCGACGTCATACCTGTCGGACAGCAGAGACATCTGGTGAGCACGGTCGGAAGCAGAGGTTAGTAATACGTCCGCGGCCCAGTGGCGGCGCTCGGGGCGTATAATTACGCAGAGCAGCGGTCAGCGTATAATGTGCACTCGATCAATGCGCCAGAGAGGAGGACCTGGAAATAAATCAGCACGGCAGTCGGCAACCACACCTGACCAGATACCGTTGCTCGAATGGTATCGATGGTAATGTTCCGCCATGGCAGTAGACCAATATTGCACCAAGGCCGGAACGTGGACGCCATGGTTTCTGTCCGGGTGGTTGGGGATTGGAGACGTCTTCAGTACTCCACTATTTAGGTAGAGCTGGACATTCCCACGGAGCAGCCATGAGCTGACAGCTGAGGTTCCCTTGATGCCACCGCTGTCCATCGAGTTCTGTGTTACGTCACCTTTGGGTCGCCTCCATCGTGTTGCCCGCTCGCGAGTAACTTTCAGCAAACGATTCCGTCTCTACTTCAGCATTATGACTGAGAAAGAGTGATATACACTATACAGACCGAAGCCTGCGTCGTCTGCGCAGCTGAGCCGGCGGGAACTCAAGAGCAGCCCAGGGCGTACCCAGAGGCGGGGCTTACCAGGGCGTACCCAGAGGCGGGGCTTACCAGGGCGTACCCAGAGGCGGGGCTTACCAGGGCGAACCCAGAGGCGGGGCTTACCAGGGCGAACCCAGAGGCGGGGCTTACCAGGGCGAACCCAGGGCATACCCTGTGGCAGGGCGTGGCAGGGCGTACCAGGGCGTACCCAGGACGTACCCAGGGCGTACAGAACGCCCGCCATACAGGCCGTACAGGCCGCACGGGGAGGTAGTCTGTCTCGACAGCTGGCGACAATGGGACATGCTCTTGGCGAACCTTGAACTCAAACTAGATACCACATGTCAGCTGCGACACGATATGATTCCGAATCCTAAATGGGACGATTTGACTCATCAGTCCTGAGAAGGACGATACGACTCCTAACTTTGGAACGCTCCACCTTTCCAGAGTTCGCAGGGTTGAGAGAGAATACAATAGGTTGACCCCAGACTCATACCTTGCATGCCAGCTTAGCCTAGGGATAACTGATAAGTTTAAATAAGGTTGGGTGACAGCTTCCATCCATTCTCCCCAATACTCCATCGCCAACGCATTTCAATCTTCATGAATAATATAATCATACACCAGCATCCTTTAACTTACTCCACTGCCACACTCCTGTCACCCAGCATGTATAACCAGGTAAAGCCTCAATACCGTACTACGTAACGTAGTACCTGGTACGCTACTGAATCAACTGCCGGCCGTTTATGGCCGCGACAGGCCGCAACTTCAGCCAACAGTGTCTGACCGGTGAGTTCTCCCGCCCGGACACACCGGAAAGTGAGTGGCGCGTACTCGGCCACTTCAGTCACTGAGCCGCGGCGACGACGGCACGGTAGCCTCCCGCCACTACCACACCGGGGAGGTTCCACAGCGGTCACCGGTAACCACACCGGCGAGGTTCCACAGCGGTCACCACCGAGTGCGAGGTTCCAAAGCGGTCATCGGTGACCACACCGGCGAGGTTCCACAGCGGTCATCGGTGACCACACCGAGTGCGAGGTTCCACAGCGGTCACCGGTGGCCACCGAGTGCGTCACTGACAACCGATGGACCGTGGCTATGGTCATTGGTCGACACCTCGCCAGGCACCGCTGACGCCGGGCACACAAGACACCACTGACGCCGCGCACACACCGATACACGGGCACACGCCACACGGAGACTGACGCCGCCACGCCTGGGCTCGGTCAACACACGACACCACGCAGTATGCCCCACCACGATTCACTATTGAGGTGATGTGGGAAGTCAATTACGACGGATTGGTCCCAGAGTTGAGACAGAAACGGCCACTGGTCCCGGGCCGGCACCGGGAGCTGGGCCAGTGTCGGGCCACTGGTCCCGGGCCGGCACCGGGAGCTGGGCCAGTGTCGGGCCACTGATCCCGGGCCGGCACAGGGAGCTGGGCCAGTGTCGGGCCACTGGTCCCGGGCCGGCACAGGGAGCTGGGCCAGTAGTCGGGCCACTGGTCCCGAGGCCGGCAGCAGGGAGATAGGGCCAAGTGTGCTCGGGCCAACGGGGTCCCGGGCGAGCAACAGGGGAGCTGGGCCAGTGGTCAGGGCCACTGGGTCTCTTGGGCCGAGCACACAGGGAGCTTGGCAGATGTACGGCCAACTAGGTAATACCGACAGGGCCGGCAAGGGAGCATGTGTCAGATGGTCGGGCCACTGTCCATGGGCGGACAACAAGGAAGCTGAGGCACAGTGTCCGTTAGGCGACTGGTTTCCACGGGCAAGGCAACAGGAGGAAGTCTGGGCCAGTGATACGGGCCGACTGAAGTCCCCAGGGAAAGAGGCCGGCACAAGGGAGCGTGGGCAGTGTACGTGACCACTGGTCCAGGGGCGGCACAGGGAGCTGGGGGCCGGCAAGCGAGAGGTAGCTGGGCCAGTGTTCTGGGGCCACATGTCCCGGGCCGGCACAGGGAGCTGGGCCAGTGTCGGGCCACTGGTCCCGGGACGGCACAGGGAGCTGGGCCAGTGTCCCGGGCCACTGGTCTCGGGCCGGCACAAGGGAAGTGGCCAGTGTCGGGCCACTGGTCCGGGCCGGCCAGCAGGGAGCGGGGTGCCCAGTGTCGGGCCAGCTGGTCCCGGGCCGGGCAGCAGGGAGCTGGGCCAGATGTCGGGCCGACTGTGCCGGGCCGGCACAGGGAGCTGGGCCAGTGTCGGGGCACTGGTCCCGGGGCCGGCACAGGGAGCTTGGGCCAGTTAGTCGGGCCACTGAGTCGGCCGGGCCGGCACAGGGAGTGGGCCAGTGGTCGGGCCAACTGGTCCCCTCGGGAAGGCCGCAGCAGGGAGCTGTGTCAGTGTCGGTGCCACTAGTCCCGGGCCGCGCACAGGGAGCTGGGCCACGGTGTCGGGCCGGCACAGAGCTTGGGCCAGTGTCGGCCACTGGTCCCACGGGCCGGCACGGGAGTGGCCAGTAGTCGCGGGCATGGTCCGGGCCGGGCGAGCAGGGAGCTGGGCCCAGTGTCGGGCCACTGTCCCAGGGCCGGCACAGGGAGCTGGGCCAGTGTCGGGGGCCACTGGTCCCGCGGGCCGGCACAGGGAGCTGGGCCAGTGTTCGGGCCACTGGTACCCGAGGGCCGGCAAAAGCAGGGAGCTGGGCCCAGTGTCGGCCACTGTCCCTAGTGGGCCGGCACAGGGAGCTGGGCCAGTGTCGGGCCACTGGTCCCGGGCCGGCACAGGGAGCTGGGCCAGTGTCGGGCCACCTGGTCTACACCATGACGTGTAAGTCCTTCAACTGACGTTCAGATATAGTCCACAGAGAGCCACACCATGGATGAGATACATGGATCGGCAACTCTCCGTCTGCGCCTTTGATTTCAGCGACAGTGCCGGCCACATGGTTTCCTGTATGTCGTTTTATGATAAGCCGCGGCAGTTTCCTGCATGTCGTTTGGTCAGCCACGGGAGGGGAGTTTCCAATCCATGTCATTCCTGGCCACACCACAGTCGCAATACGTCACATCGGCTCGTGCCACTATGGGTCTGTTCCAGTCGCACTTCTAACCTCCTCAAAGCTGCTCCCACTTGGTCCAGTCGAATTCTTTAACACAGAGCAGTTGCAGTTGGAGCAACTTAAAGGAGAAAAGAAGCGCGACTGGAACAGGCCCTATGTAGCTCGCCCTCTCTCCGAGGGTAGCGACTCAGATTGACGATTGTCTCGGCGGCATGCAGGGTGTGTATTTTCAGACAGCCCAACAGCGCGCCCGCCACTATTTGTACTTCGGCTCGGCAGGACTGAAAGGCGAACAGAATGGCCAAATATTGGCTCAGCTCGTAATATGCCGTCAGCAAATGATCGCATAAATCTAACAAAAATCCGTAAAACACATAATAATAGTCAAACGAGCATTTAAAAACCGTCCCAGCCGCACGGGGATGTCAAGGCCAGCAGATAATACACGCTAATCTCTAGTCTCACTCAGGCTTTTCAAGAGGCCCCTATCACTCTCTCTCTCTCCGCCAACATTATGACGGCGATAGTCTGCGTGTCTCTAACGATCACATCATCGTCTCTAGATCACACGTCACCCACGCGCTATCGTATCAGAGAGCCGCGCGCGGCGGCGGCGGGCGGCGCTTTAATGATAGCACTCGGCCAACACAGCTGCTGTCCCTGACTGACTGACTGACTGACTGGGCCTACCCACTGCGATTTCCTGACCTTACGTCCGCAGCGTCAGCCGAGGCTGCTGAGAGCCATCTCCGCTATCTGTCGGCGCTTCTCATCCTCCATGTCCCTCCCAAAAACTGACTGAAGACCCTCCCTTTCCGGTGGTACCTGCCCCACGCACTGGACTATATATCAACGCTCCTCCCCCACCGACCTTCCGACTGACGAGGTGTCAGTCCTCCCTGCCTTTCCGGTGGTTTTACCTGCCCCACGCATCGACCTATTTCCAATCAACGCTCATCCCCCCGATCCTCCGAAACTGCGAGGTGTCGGTCCTACGGCTCCGTCCCTTTTCCGGTGGTACCCTGCCCTCACGCACTCGGCTATATATCATCAAACGGCTCTTCTCACCCTCAGCCGACCTTGCCGATGACGATGGTGTCCAGTCCCACACCTCCCTTGTCCAGGTGGTACCATGTGCCCCACGCACTCGACATTATCCATCAACGCTTTCTCTCCCCCACCGACCTTACCGACTGGACGAGAGTGTCCAGTCCTAAGCTGCCTTTCCGGTGGTACGTGTGCCCCACGCGCAACCTCGACATATTATCCTCATTTGACCGCTCTCCCCCAAAACCGACCTTCCGACTGACGAGGTGCAGTCCTACCTCCCTTTCCGTGTGGTACTGCCCCGACCGCACCGACTATTATCCATTCTACCTCCCTCACCCACCTGACCTTTTACCCCGACTACGACGAGGTGTCCAGTCCGCTACCTGCTTTCCCGGTGGTTACACTGCCCGCACGCACATCGGCTATATATCCATCAGCGCTCCTTCCCCACCGAGCCTTCCGACGATAGACGAAGGTTGTCCAGTCCTACCCTCAACCTTTGCCGGTGATACCGAGAGGTGACCGGGCCTACGCACCTCGGACTATTATCGCATCAACGCGTCCTCCCAGCCACCCGACCTTGTCCGACTCTGGGACGAGGTGTCAGTCCTACCTGCCTTTCCGGTGGTGTCTGCCCCACGCACCGTCCGACTTATATCAAGGCGCTCCTCCCTACCGACCTTCACTACCGACTAGACGAGGTGTTCAGAGTCTACCCTCTGCCTTATACCGGTGGTACCGGTGCGCACCACGCAGCAGTCGAAACTATTATCCATCAACGACACTCTACCCACCGACACACTTATCCGATGGACCGAGGTGGTCCAGTCCTAACCTTTTCTCTTTCCATTTTCCGGATGGTGAATGAAACCCTGCGGCCACGCACTCGTACTATTATCCACAGTACCAACGCTCCTCCCCCACCGACCTTCCGACTGACGAGGTGTCAGTCCTACCCTCCCTTTCCGGTGGTGTCTGCCCCACTATCGGCGGCGTCCCCACGATCTCTTCCCCCCCCCCCGACTGACCCTCCCCTTCCGGCGGTACCTGGCACAGTGACACACACCCAGAGATCTACCACACCTGTGTCCATAGTCCGTATCTGCAACACAGCCGTGCCTGTGTGTCACTGAGCTGACTCAGTTGAGTCACAGGCGCCGGTCAGTCGGGGTCGATCGCGCTGCGGTGTAGAGGGGAGGGGAGGGGTGACGACCCCGTCACGCACGCCGCTGATAGGTGAGGAATGAGGGGCTCCCTCCAGCTGAGGGGCTCCCCTGCAGCCGTCACGGACCGACACGGCGGCAGCTGCAACCCATATCGACCATAGCCGGACATTAATTCTGATATACTCGGCCTCAGACAGGCACGGGACTTTCCAAACGCAGTATGACGTGGACTCAGCAGTCAGCTGCGTCAGACATAAATAGCAGGTTTCTAGACCAGGCAGACAATGATTCTCCACGAAAATAGAAACGCTCGTGAATACCATGGCAATTACTTAAATCATTTGTCATGTTCGGCTTAGCCATCCATAGACGCAAATAGAATAGATAGCCCGGTTAATGACCACTGACCAGTGACCACTGTCGTGACCAGCCAACACAGATCACACAGCAGCGGCCTGATCTGTGTCGGGCGGCCCCACTCATCTGACACGAGTCACCCCGACACGCCCATGGTGAGCGGATCGACACACGTGTGTGGTCTCTGGCTAATGACCGGTTCACTCAGGTGCCACCGACCATTACTGGCCTGCCATTATACCCGGCCGAACGGCCTGATCCGCAGTCAGAGGGGCGGACACTACTCCCGGCCTGTCCGAGTCAGAGAGTCAGACATTACTCCCGGCCTGTCCGAGTCAGAGAGACAGACACTATTCCCCCGCCTACTGAGTCAGAGAGACAGA